>RJWM01000089.1:60198-152634 GCA_004363535.1 Dasyprocta punctata | reverse complement strand
TCCTAACCTAAATCATCTCCTTAGATGACAGGAGGAAAATACAGGGGGAGGGAAGAGATGTTGAACAAAGAAAAAGAGGAGGCTTGAATTGCTAGTACAAACATGTTGTGATCATCTGACCTTCTTTTTGCATGATAAGAGCCCTCAATTGCCATGAGGGCAAGGCCGCAATGCCCAGCATGCTAACCCATCCCCCACGCAACAGCCCTGCCCAGGTCTGGTGCTCTGCAGATCACTGTGTTCTTGTGCAGCCAAGCCACGCCAGCCAGTTCCTGAAATTGCTGCTGCTTGAGTCCTGCAAGGCAAGAAGTAAAAAAGCCAGGAATTGTCACAAAGTAGCCAGGGTGAGACTGTTGATATAAGGAAAGCCAGCTCCTTGATTGAAACTCTCTTGCATCTTTACTTTGCCCTAGACGGAGAACATATACATTGCTTAAATTAAAGGAAAACAAAGCACAATGATAACTAACAGTGTGGAGAAGGCAGGTTTGACCTTGGCTACTTCTGAAGTTCTGCATTTGCCATTATCTGATCCATGGTTGACTCCTGTGTCCTTATCATAACTATTGATGATTAGCCTTGAAATATATGTGAGAAAGAAATCTCAAGGAAGAAACCTCTTTATATACTTCAAAGAGGCTGAGAAGTCAATTATTGGGGAAAAAATACTTCAGAAATTACCTCTCTTGGATGATGGATAGAGAATGCTAATGTTGTGAAGAATTTACTCCTAACTTCCTATTCTACAGATACTGATCTTTATGGCATGGTAAGGATTGAGAATTAGTTGAAGAATGACCTCCAGTGGCCTGGAGTGGGATTATTATGAATTTCAACCTGTGGAAACCAGTTCTTTAGAATATGCCACTCCAGGTGCAGATTCTCTCTTGCTTCCCGCCTGTGCTGGCAAGCTTCACTGGAATCCTAATGCCATCTCTGATTGGTCAAGGAGCAGCTACACGCCCCCATCCTCAGAAATAGTCCAAGACCCCATGACCACAGTAACAGGCGTAAAGGAGGAGAAAAATAAGAAAAGCCAGAGAAGAAAGGCTAGGAAGAACCCTAGAAGATCAGAGAGAGAAACCGAGGTCAGCAACTGCTTTGCACACCTACCTTGGCTTCACTTTCTTGCAGCTCGCTGCCCTTGACCCCGGGGAGGACTCCACCCTCCAACTTCACCCTCCCTGGGTTGTCAGGAGCTTGGCTTTGGAGCACCCAACTGTTTTCCACCATATAGGAGAGAAAAATAAAAGTATTTCAAAACATAGTGTAGACCTCAGAGGTTGCAATGCACTTAAGTGAGAAACGCCAATGTGTCGGGAAAGCTGAGTGCTGGCAGTTCATGTTCTTTTGCAAATAGGTCAGCATGTTCCAAATCAGAGCATCAAACTGCAAGGTTGCTGGCTTTTCAAGTTTCTGACTGCAGCAGTTTTTTCCTTTGCTTCTTTGCAGTTAATCATTGAATAAGTATGTCTTGGGTCCATATAGGGGCCAAGGCTGTAACGCAAACACTTAGCTTGCATCATGAGGCAGCCCCAACCTTCTGAGACCCATCTTAAGGTTAATTGGCCTCATAGGTTGGGAGCAGCTCAGAGCAAATGGAAAAATCCTTCACAATTTGAATTCAGGCCCAGCCATGATGCCTCAAATTAGCTAGTTATCCTAGGTGAGGCTCACCATTGTAATGAAAGAATTAGATGCCATGCCACAGTGTAGCAAGGAATGAATAAATACTGACTAAACATTGAGTAAATGCTATATGAGACCCGTATTTTCCCAAGCATTTTCTTTTCAAAGTTTCAGGATTTCATGATTGATTTAGAGTATATAGAAATATAGATTATGTCAAAATTGTTGTTTGGGTCCGTTAGTATGTAGACCTCATCTTCTTTGTCATGTTTTGAGGAAATGTTTCAGCATTAAAATTTTTTTTTTTTTTTTTAGCATTAAATACATCGGAGCCAAATGTGAATTCCGTGGGTAACTGACTTTTTTTCAGATGAGGGTCTAAAAGTGTTAAATTGTGTTGTGTCCCAGGGAGAGTGGTTCCAAGGTGACAGCTTGAGGTGATTCTTTATTGTTTGACGCAGGGCTTCACTGGCTTTGAACTTGTGATTCTCTTTCGTTGGCCTCTTGAGGGAGGGGATTGAGGTATATGCCAACATGCCTGGCCCTGTTTGTGTTTTGTCTCTCTAAGCCTTTAGTTCCCATCTTGGTAACTTAAGAGTGTTTGGATTTCATTTTATTTTATTTTTTAGTTTTTAGTTTTTGGTACCGGGAATCAAACTTAGGACCTTGCACTTGCCAGGCAGGCGCTGTGGAGTGTTTGGTTTTTATTAATTCATTAATCTGTTTATTTATTGGTACTGGGGATTGAACTCATAACCTCGAGCCTGCCCGGCAGGTGCTTACACCACTGAGCTAAATCCCTGGCCCTAATTTTTTTCCCCCTGGTCCCAGGGATTGCACTCACAACCTTGTGCCTGGCAGGCAGGTGTTTAAGCCACTGAGCCAAACTCCCTACCCTATTATTTTTTTGAGGCAGGGTTGCACTATGTAGTTCAGGCCGGCCTTGCTCACGTTGTAGCCCAAGCCTCCTCGAACTCACAGCACTCCACCTACCTACCTCAGCCTCCCGAGTGCTGGGATTAAAGGCGTGCACCACCACGCCTGGCTCCCGGCCCTATTTTTTTTGAGACAGGGTTTCACTATGCAGTTCAAGCTAGTCTTGAACTCAAAACGATCCTCCTGCCACAGCCTCCTGAGTGCCGGGATTAAAGGTGTGCGCCTCCATGCCCAGACCACACCTGCCTAGTGTTTGGTTTTTGAAAGCCAGGGGAAGTTTATGGCTCAGTCCTCCAGAATCATTGCAGCTAGTATGACCAAAGCTAATTATCCAATCAAGGACAGCCACTTACGGGAGAAAAGGGCTGTGTGTCACCGACAGAGCAGTGTTTATCTGACTGAGGAAGCAAGGAGCCAGTCTCTGTGCAAGTCTCTGACCAGTAGGAATAAAGTAGGGGAAGCTGAGGTTGTGGGACAGGAAGGGGGTGCAGATAAAAGCTCCCCCTAGCGAAAGGGGAATGCAGTAGACACCTGTGCCAGCTACCTGGGGACAGCTTGTGTTCAGTAGTTAGAGCTCCTTGATAATCCCTCTGGAATTTAACTCCTAAGAATTGCTGATGGCAATGCAGAGGACCGTAGATGCACTGAAAGTTAGGTTTAGATACTTGCATCAGCTAGAGTTTCAGAAAGAAAAGTTATCCTACAGGAAGCAAATACATTCAGTGATGATGAAGCAAGTAGTTAAATAATAGTACTAGGTCAGCTCGAAATCTGCCTCAGTTCATGATTTAGTGAGCAGCTATGAAACATGATGCAACATATGACCTGAATTAAGGTATAGGTCATGCCCTGACTGGTGAAGCCCCTTCCTGTAGCTGTCTGTACAGCAAGAATGGCTGACGCCACCTGCATGCTCAGGACTCATTGTCCACACTTTCTGCACAACACAGACAGAATTGTGGGTTTTGTCTTCAGAGTTGTTCTCATTAATCTAAGGAGTGCTCAGTGGGGTGCAGTTTGTGGGATTATTGAAAGGTCTCAAACTATTAAAACCTGGCCAAGGCAGTACTGCACTGAGAGTGGGCTGCAATCTCACAGTTTTTGCTGGGAACAGAGCACCATCTTTCTCACAGCAGGTCAGTGATAGTAAATCATACTCGAGGCCCATTTTGGGGAAATCTGCGACCATTCTGATAGAGAAATGGGAAATCTTGGAAATGCTTATGGAATTTTTTAAAAGTTAAAGATCTAAACAGTCACTCCCCACGCCTTTAATCCCAGCACTCGGGAGGCTGAGGTAGGCGGAGCATTGTGAGTCCGAGGCCAGCTTGGGCTACAACGTGAGCGCAAGGCTGGCCTGAGCTACACAGTGTGACCCTGCCTCAAAAAACCAGGGCCCAGAGTTTGGCTCAGTGCCTTAAGCGCCTGCCCTGGCAGGCGCAAGGTTGTGAGTTCAATCCCTGGTGCCGCAAAAAAAATAAAAAATAAAAAATAAAAAAATAAACAGTCACTCCCAATGACTTATTTGGGCATCCAGCATTCCCTTTCTGGAAACACTTCTGAAGAGGTTTGAAATGGGTCACATAATGGCTCAGCTCACCTCCCGCAACCATTGGCCTAATGGCCACATTTTCCTATTGACTGAGTGACACACAAAGAGGATCCCCTTTCACTAAAGGGTCTGCGAAAATGGACAAGAAAACCAGTCCAAACCTGAAATATAGTAGTGGGATAATAGCACAAAATGAGAGCAAGCATAAGAGCTTAGGAGGTGAAGGGAAGGGTTGCTGATGGCAATGCAGAGGACAGCAGATGCAGTCGGGTCATGGGATTTGATGTGTGGACCCCATTACTCTGGAAGTCTCCTGAATTCTACAGTGAACCTTGAAAAAAGATTCTGAAACATGGACAGACCCAGTCCCGATGCATAGTTATTGCTTAGACTTTTAATTAATAGTTTTCCCTGATGCTCAGTTACATGCGTTAAATATAAAAAAATCACAAGATACTAAGTCTAAGAAAGAAAAAAAATCGCTTCCCTTTGTGGATTTTTAAAGAGAGAATTTTAATTTTAACAAAGCAAATTTGAGTTTTAACTAGGATTGAATAGGTTTTTGTTATGATAATATATGTGTAATGAAGTGTACCATCATGACTATTTTTAAGCATACTGTTCAATGGCAAAAAAATACATTCACATCTTTATGCAACCATTACCACCATCCTTCTCTATAGCTTTTTTTTCCACATTAAATGCTTTTGATATGCATCGTTGGGTATAAATTCCAGGAAGATTAGTAAATTGAACCTGCATTTTATAAGGCTATTTGGAGTTAGTTGTAGTTTCCCCTTTTTAAAAATCTGTTACCTGTCTTACAGTAGTCTCTCTTGGGCTAAGGATAAGGAGTGTACTGGAGCATGTCTTTTGCCTCTCCATGCTCTGTCAGGAAAATTCACTTATAAAATCATAGAATCCAAAAACAGGAGAGAAGGACCTTTGGCATCCTCAGCCCTCACTTTCTGCAGGTGGAGATCTGAGGCCGAGGTGATAGATGTCTCCGAGGCTGTTCAGAGCCCAGCTTTCCAGTCCCCTTGTGTGCTCTTTCCTTTCCACCAGGAACTTCCCACACTGTTAACCCATCTCTCCTTTCGAACCTGGGCTATGGGTTTGACTTGATTTGCCTCAACTTGACTTTCTGAGTACACGTCAAAGATGAAATGCGTTCTTAGAGACTCAGAACGCTCTCGTTACAGTCTTGACCTTCTTACCTCTGGGAGTGTTTCATCCTTCTCTCCACTGCAATTAGGGGAAGGAGTCAAGTTCCCGTTGGCGCCTGAAGGAGAAAATGGTCGGCAATCCCAGGAATCTGAACACAGTGAAAGGAGGTCCAAATGCAGCATAAATCAGTGAGGAGGCAGTGATAGGGTACAGTCCCTGCAGCCCTCAAATGAAGCAGGGCAAACCCCTGTATTGCTCTTGGCTAGTGCAAATCAGTGAACAAATTATATGCCTGTCATCAAAGCATGAGTGCTACTAACTGAAGTGGCTGGGAAGTAATTCCTCTGTGAGCTGGAACCTCAGGCCTCAGGGGTAAAGAATACAGGCGTCATTGGTTTAATTGCATAGCACACACAGCCTAGCTCCCAGACCCTGTGTTTACACTTGTGGCAGTCACATCTCTGGGGGGGGACAGGACAGAGTCTGTTCTTTATTCTGAGGTTGATCTTCATTTTTGCTAGCGATTTCAGGTCCGCATGAATTACATTGCTCTGCCAGCATGCACTGTCTACTAACAAGGCCACAAAACCCACCTTGCCTGAGGTGACTTAAGATCTTCTGCAAGTGACCAGTCTGCTCTGTGTGGGGATGGGAGACTTCCTGGTGTCCAGGTGGAGGACTGAGTGTGTGAGGGTGTGCTGGGAGAGTTGACCACTGCCCTGCCTCTGTCGCTTTGCAGGGGGACCAGACTGCCTTGCATCGGGCCACGGTGGTGGGCAACACGGAGATCATCGCAGCTCTCATTCAGGAGGGATGTGCCCTGGACCGACAAGACAAGGTGAAGCGGGGGTGTCAGCTGCTTACTCCCCACAGCGAGGGCTGTGGTCGGCTCCCTGAGGAGCTCCTTTGGTCACTTCTGAGTAATCAAGATATTATTCCTGTTTATCAGTCATGATTTTACAAAATGAAATCAGCTCTAATTTCCTCTGAAAGAATATCTGGTATCCCAGCCAGTTGTATTCATTTTAAAACCTCTCCTTCTGTTGTGTGGCACCAGTAACAACCACATAAATCCAAATGATGAAAGGGAAAAAAATTTAGAAATTATCACCTGTGGGGACCTGGAGGAGGTGGCAGGAGGATGTGCCTTCAGATGTTCTGTTTACTTTTTGTTTTTAGATAAGCAAATTAACTTCTTTAAACCATTGAAAGAAAAAAAAATAAGTCCACATTCTTTAAGAAATCCCAATGACATATGTTGACCCAATGTTTTTAAATTGTCAGTCTTAAAACATGTACTTTGCATAAGTGTAATTTAGCTCGCTTCCTCCCCCTGCCAACAACTTTTATTTAAAGTATAATATACATACATAAAAGCACACGGATCATAAGTGTGCAGCTCCATGAGCCTCACCTCCTGGACACCTGTGTGGGCATCAAATCAAGACACAGCTCCTCCCAGTCCCTGCCCCGTGTGGTTTCATACCACTCCTCCTCTCCCCTTTTGCTTCTGCCTTGCATTTGCAGTTGACCACACATCACCAAAACCATTCTCAGCACTGCTCCACTCCCTGACTCCCTGGCCTCTTAAACCCTAGACTCCTTTTTGTGGATATTAGTTGGATTAGGCCTCGTGTCTCTGTGCATATTTCTAGGTATTTCTAGGGGCATAGATGTGGTTGAGTAAAAGTCTCAGCCAGAGCCTGTGTATATTCAGAGAAGAATGCACCTATATTGACCTGGCCAAGTGCCCTGCACCCTCAGTTCATTGCATTTAAGGATATTTCTCTTTTCTTAGTAGTACGTCAAGCAAATACAACATCCTAGTGCTTCACATAGAAGTATATACACTAAAAAGGTTAAGCTTGGAAGGATATTAACAAGGTTATCTATGGGGATTGAGACTGATTTCTACTTTAGTTTTTACTTTGTACCTTTTTAAAATTCCCAGAATCAACTGGTTTTTCTTTTTTCTTTTTTTTTTTTTTTACAAATCTGGAGAAGCTTATTTTAAATGTAAAACTCTGTTAGTTTTTATTTAAAAGCCACATATTTAAGACATTTATTCATCAAATTTATAAATCACTTTTTCTTGGTGCCTTTTAGGGCTTTAAGAATAAACTGGATGACATTTTGGTTAAAAAAACAAACAACCAAAAAAACAAAATCAACAGTAGGGAGTGATAAGGGAACTCATCTGTCAGGGTCCTGGAACTTATGAAGTGAAACTCTTTCCCCCATCTTTGCAGGGTTCACTCTGGTGTCAGGAACAGAGCAGACCCCAGGGGCAGGGAGGTGGGGCGGGGTGGACAATGTGCCTTCCTGAATATGTTGCTTTCTATTAGACAGGAGCTGTGAATAGGTCCTGGCGCCTTTCTCAGTAGACAGTTCCTAGGGACATTTAGGCCCTAATGCTTAAGATGTCTACCAAACATTGAATTCATTTCTCTATTGTGTACCTACAGTGGTTCGTTCGTACCATTTCTGGGAGAATGCAGACACTGGCCACCCAAATTCTTTTTTGTGTTTTGTGGTTCAAATGAAGAACCCAAGCTGGTGAAGGCCCTGTGGTAGTCAGTTTGACATGTTCTTAGGAATAGAACTCAGTCATGATAATGAACTTTCTCCCCTGTCTGTTCCTTAGGATGGGAACACTGCCCTGCATGAGGCATCCTGGCATGGTTTCAGCCAATCAGCCAAGCTGCTCGTTAAAGCAGGAGCCAATGTGCTTGCCAGGAACAAGGTGAGGCCCAGCAGGTGCAAGAACTTCTCACTCACAGGTAGGATGGCCTTGGGTTTCCCTCCCTGGAGGAGGGGTCTCCACTCAGCAAGCACAGCGACAGTGCCAAGGGGTGTGGAGAACCCTGTGGGGTCAGTCGTGTCCAGAAGTTTCATTTGTGGAGAAGGGAGAAGCAGATGGACTTTCCAGGATGGGAACAAGCCTAGCCCCCGCTGAGAGGCCCTGACCGCCACTGGGAACTGACTGGTTACTATACTCATCATTGGATCTATGAAAATACAGCAAGAGAGAGCCCAACTAGAAGATGTCAGCAAAGAGCTTTAAAATACTAAGACCCTGTAGTAGTAAGAGTGCGGTGCAGTGGGCTCACTCAGATGCTGCTGGGGGAGGGTGATGGGACATCTGCTCCTGGGAGGCAGTTTGGCAAAACAAACGAGAACCTAAAAGTGGTTCTAATGGGCTGAAGGTAAGGCTGAGTGGAAGAGTGCTTGCCCAGCACGTGCAGTCCTAACACTGGGAAAAGGAAAGGAAAAACAGATTTTATCTTTTTAACCTAGTAACTGCTCTCCTAGGACCTTGTGAAAAAAAGACAAAATATGTTGGTAAAAATTCATCTTCAGGAACATTTATGACAGCAGTAATTATAATTTTTTAAATGTGGGAAGAGGAGTATGAAGTTCTCAACACTTGTATAATTGAATCAATATCACTAAAACCACTGTTTTCAAAATCATGCTCTTGTGAAAGAGCATGATAAATGGGTACAGAGTCTTACATACTCCATATCCCAACACTTCGTATAAATGTATATACATTAAAAAAGTTAAACTTGAAAGGATATTACCAAAACATTAGCATGGGAATTGAGACTGATTTCTATTTTTGTTTTCATTTTGTACCTGTTTCAAAGTTTACAGAATCAACTAATATATATGCTTATTTTAAAGGTTAAAAAAGCATTATCAATACTCCTGAGCTATTTGCAATAGTGACGAGAAGAGATCATGAAGGGCTTGTCCTCTTTTTAGTCCTGGGATGGTCAGGCAGGGTCTGTGGCAAGAATGCAGAGGCTTTAGATTTCCCACAGTGCACTTGTGCGGTTGTTGTCACAGGGTGGTGGCCTCACCTAGTAGTGAAGGAGTAATGAATCCCATGTGCTGGAATGGGGCCTGGGTGGCAGCAGCTTGGAGACTCTGGGCAGGATTAAGTATCTTCCCTCAAACCAGTACACATATTAGTTATGTGTACCGCTTCATATCAAAGTACGATCTGATACCCAGTATCTGTAGCCTAAAATCCTACGTACCTATCTCCATGCGAGACTTTCAACAACAGTATCAGGCAAAAGAGCTAATATGAGCCAGTATCAATGGAGTGATTTCTGTGGCCTCCCCTCCTGTGGGAAATAAGTGAGAGCTGAAAGTGTTTCAAAGAATATAGCCATGTGGGGAGCAAGAGAATCTGCTTCAGTGGCTTTGACCTCCTTTGAAATCTCCCAGCTCTCCCCACTTTCCCAGTGGCTTATTAGTGTCAAGAAGTAAGCTATCCTTGTCCTCAAGGAGACAGGGACAAGAATAAGTGTTTCATCTCCTTCATTTTCATCTGTCTCCCCTCTCTGGTCACTTATCATGCTGCAAGATGTTCTTTTAATGTCTCCCAAATGCCCGTCTTTCCATGCTCATTATTAAACACCCCAGATTATCTCAGAAACCAAATGGCATCAGCATCGTGAGTAGCCCAAGTCTAATGCCTTCTCCATTTTGCTCTTCCAGTGTAGCTCCCAGCCTCTTGCTGCCCTCTGGCTGTCATGTGTCTCCTGTGCTGTCAGCATAGGGCCTGCCATCTCCTCTGGTTAGCTTTGCCTGTCTCTGCCTGCAGACCTCCAACCTGGACCCCAGCCTCTCTCCTGGAACACCCATCAGGCCATTGCCTGCAGCTCTCCCTTGACACTGCACCCAGCTTTGTGCTGCTATCCACTGGTCACCAAGCTTCTCATGGTTCCCTCACAGATCAAAAGCTTGAGGGAAAGCAGCAAAACATGTGGCAATATCACTAATAATGCTTGGCAGGCTGGTGGCTGCTCCATTGTTTTTTTCAAACTGGTATATTGTCTATAACATAAATTGGTGTATAATTAGTTCATCTTTTTATCCCATCTGTGAGAAATATGTTGTCCCAGTTCAGGATAAGTAAGCATAAGCTGTGGGCCAGCTACTCTTTGACCAAGATGTGTGATTTGTGACACATTTAGGGCCATAAACTAGCTCTAGTCTGTCTGGTCCACCACATTGCCTTCTGTCCCATGAAGGGCCCCAACAGACTTGTGGAAAGCCATAAGTTTTCTCTAGATAAAGTGGCAGAGGCTTGGAAAGTACTGGTATGGCACTTCCTGCCATCCTAGAGGAGGGGCTTTTGTATTCTGCACTAGACAGCCCATGGAAGAATTCTGGAAAGATCCTTGTTACTGAACAAATAAAGCAGCCTCTGTCTAGAAAACGTGTACCTGTTACTCAGGGTGGCAAAAATGTCTGCTATACATATCTCTCATAGGTCACATTTTTTTAATGTTATGTTTTGAGGTAGAATTTACATACATAGAAGTTCATTTTTTAGGTATGAACTACATTGTTTATGAGTTTTGACACCACCTCAGCAAGTTCCCTTTGTACCCTTTGGCAAAGTCCCCCCAAACCCTATCCTAGCTTCTGGAAACCACAGATCTGCCTTTTGGAAAATGTAACATAAAGGAAATCGTGTAACACACAGCCTTTGCTCACTTAAGTGTGGTGTGTTTGCGATTCTGTGTGGTGACATATAAGGACGGCCCAGCATTCTCTGTTGCCAAAGCGTACTCCACCAGAGATGTACACAAGTTGCCATGTAAATCTACAGTGTTTAATTGTCTTGAACCAAATATTTTCCCACATGATCAGTATTTTGTTATTGGCAAAGGAAACTTTGATGTATTTCTAGAGCCATCAGATTTATCTTATTTTGCTCATTTATTCAGTACATATTTAACTGACTGCCTTGAAACCAACAAGTTTCAAGTGGGAGCAAAGCATTTAAAATGTAGGCAGATTCTTCATTGTTGAGAACTAAGTTAGCAGTGGTTCAGGACATGGCTGCACATTAGATTTTCCAGGGAAATTTTAAACAGCAACAAAAAGTCTAGGCTTCCCAGCTGTCCTAGGCAGCCCAGGACAGGTAACTCAGAGTCCTGAGAAGGTGTGAGCTGTGCGGTTCCGTGCTCAGACACAACCCCAGGTGACTGTGACCCAGCCTGGCGCTCAGAACCTCGGGCTCACCAAACCCTCAGGTTTGGAATCCTCCACGTTCCTGCAGATAACAGAAAAGATCCATCCAGGCCGGTAAGAGCTAAGGTTAGGAGAGGGGAAGTGAGTGAACTGGTGATGGACAGTTTGTCTGTCTGTCTCTCTCTGCTAATTCCTCTTTTCGAAAGGTCAGGACTCGGATATCCTGGAGTTTTGGCAGACAGTGCAGTGAGACCCAGAGGGAAGTAAACTAGCTAAGGGAGAAACAGTCGACAGGCACCTTAAGGGCTGTGTGCTCATGCAGCTGCCACCTGACCTGGCTCCTAAATTTAGTAAGCTAGACCCTGAGATTGTGCATTTAGCTTCCCGAGTGTGCGGGCACTGTCAGAGGATGCCAAGCCTCCTGTGTGTTTCCTGCTCGTGGTGTTACTTCTCTGGAGCTTATCTGCAGCCTTGCGGACCCTGTTCCCAAAGAATCACAAAGCTGTGATCATGTCATGCAGTTCTTTCTGCATGATTTCTGTGGGCAGTATTGTGCCTGTTGGTTGTCATTATGAGGTGGCATGTTGCAAGGAGAGTCCAAAAAGTAAGGGTCTCTGTATGGGAAACAGCACATAGCACTGCATTTACAGTATGGCCTGATGGGGGGGGGCACCCTGTTCATAGTTCAGTTTTTGATGTTTCACGAAAAATACAAGAAAAGCCAGTTGCAGTGGCACATGCCTGTAATCCCAGCTCTCAGGAGGTGAGACAGGAAGGTCACTGCAAGTTTGAGCCCAGCCTGGACTACAAAGGGAAACCCCATCTCAAACAAACAAACAAAACAAAAACAAAAAGAAGAAAAGAATGGAGAAATTTGATAAATGCTTGCAGACTGTATCTCAATTACTGATAGGCAGCACTTTCAGGAAGTGGTCTATTTGCCTTTTTGACTCCACCATTAGTAGCATGTGGTAGCCACAGTATTAGCTGGGAAGGAACCCTGCTGGGCAGGAAGTCATCGCCAGGAGGGGCTCACAGCTGCACGCACTTTAGGCCTTGCATCCTGCCTCTGAGATACTCTTTAGTCCTCAGAGGCTCCG
The DNA here is from genome assembly GCA_004363535.1 of Dasyprocta punctata. Lineage (NCBI taxonomy): Eukaryota > Metazoa > Chordata > Mammalia > Rodentia > Dasyproctidae > Dasyprocta > Dasyprocta punctata. Next base: position 140,253 of record RJWM01000089.1, on the reverse strand, counting down.
GAGGGAGGGCTCATGCTCCACTTCCCAGGGAAGCAATGCAGGCTGTGCACCTGAAGAGCCTTGCCCAGTGACTTTTAACTAATAAGAGACAGAGCCAGAACTTGCCACCAAGGTTTTATGTGACAGGGGACTCTTGAAGATGTTGAATGTTGAACATGTTCTTCTTCTGGATTCCTCTACCACCCGAACAAGAGGTAGAGCTGAATATTGACTTCTTTCCCAAGTGAGGACCACTGCTCGGCAAGGTGTGCGGAAGCCTGTCACTAACATGTCCTCCCTTCTCTCCGCTTCTCTCCAAGGCGGGGAACACAGCTCTGCACCTGGCCTGCCAGAACAACCACTCTCAGAGCACGCGCATCCTCCTGCTGGGCGGCTCCCGCGCCGACCTCAAAAATAATGTGGGTGAACAAACCAGCTGCTTTCTCGCTCTTTCTCTTGTGTGCCCCTTGAAAAATAAACCCAGAGGCATACTTGAGTATCAATATCTAGAAATGAAAAAGAATTTCTAGTATTTGTGGCCTGTCTCTAAGCTCTTCCTTTTTTTTTTTTTTTTTTTTTTGTTAAAGATCCTTCTCCCTTTGCTCCTCAGCTTTAAATTTAGTTTGATTTCATCCAACAGGTGTCTGACCAGGACAGTCTAGGAAATTCATAAATACTTTAAGAAAATCTCCACTTATGTACTATTGTACTATTAGAAAACTCAGGACAACGCCAGGCAGGGGAGGGTCTGTGATGCCCTTACCCGGCCTGCACACACAGGACAGGTCCTGTTGATTCCTGAGGTGTCCTTCTGATAAGCTGACCAGGAAGGTCCTCTGCATGTCCTTCCTTCCTCTGCGAATAAGTTATCTCTCCTGTATAAATTCATGCCTGAGATGCGTTGGGAAGGGGATCAGAGGCTTCTCCCAGTGGTGCCTTTAGCTGGGGGCTGTCCCTCTTTGGGGACAGAGTCATCTGAGGCACATCTTGAATGCTCTGAACCTCAGCTTTGAGTTTGCCTCTTTCTTAATCCAGGGGAGAAGGTTATGTTGCGTGGTTGCCATTCTCCAGACAGCTAAAATAAAAATATTAAGAGAACACTGGAGAACATCACAACTTTGTCTCCACTTTTGTTGCTGAGGCTTGGGTCTGTGCCCACTAAGAAAGATCCCGAGTTTTCCTGAATGCCTTTTTTTGCTGCCAGTGACTACTTGTGTACCCGCAATCCAGGCAACTTTACTCCATGTGGTAGAGTCCTACCAGCCAGGGTGGCTGTGTGCCAAGAAAGACTTGTTCCCAAAGTGGTGCCCTTGGTTCTAATTCACTTCACACTGGGCTCTTTGGGCAGCTGGGGAGGCCAGGCCTGTGGATCCTTATCATAAACCTTAGCTCTTCTAAAGGTCTCATGAAGAGCAGGCATCCAGTTTCACAAACATGAAAGCAGAGATTGTGGCTGATCACATGATGGTTCTTTGCAGGCCGAGAGCAGGTGTGCAGGCAGCAGCCATAGTAGCACAGGACCACAGAGTTTAGAGTGGGGCTTCTGTATTACAAGAGTTGTTTATTAGTCCATTAACATCCCTTAATGAATATATAGTAGCCCACCAGCTTTTAAATGATATTCTCATTTTATTTTTTTTATTTTGTTTTGTAACCGCTGACTGCTTAGAGTTTGATTTCTGTCCGCAGGCAGGCGACACCTGTTTGCACGTCGCTGCGCGCTATAATCACTTGTCCATCATTAGGCTCCTCCTCAGTGCTTTCTGTTCTGTCCATGAAAAGAACCAGGTCAGTGCATGAATCTTCTTCATGGTCCCGGCACCGTTACATAAGGCTACCGACAGGAGTGTTAGCCCCAGCTGGAGCAGAGGCTGCTGGGAAATGCTGCCCTCTGACCTATGTGGGTCTCCAGGAGCACTGTTTTCTGCAGGGTATCCTGCTGAGTTCTAATGGCCCTGGCTTTTCTCACTTCCTAGAGAAAGCACACCCTTGTCGTTCCTGTTCGTATCACCACATTTTCATATTGATCTTTTTTTTGGAGATCCTAGTGCGAATTTTGTTTATAACATGATTTTAAAAAGGAAATCCACAAGGAGTAGTGTGGCTCACATTAGAAGGGAATTAGTAGTTTCACAACTCTCCCTAGTTCTGTTTCTTGTACTGCCACTTTTATTTGAGCCGTTGCACTGTTTTGTTTCTGTAAAATTTGGTACATGACCTGTATCTGTACCTTATAATGGGGTTTTGAAATGAAGCTTTGATTATTACAGTCCTCTCTGGAAAGGCACAAGCTTCTCAATAATCATTTGGATGAAAGAAATAGATTGTCTTCATATTTATTGATACCTTAATGATGCATTGTTTGACTTTTCTGAGTTTGGGTGCATAAATTCAAAAATTTAAAGAGTAGATTATGGTTCAGATTACACATACCCTAGAACAGTGTTTTGACTCGAATGCATATGAAAATCAACAGGGAAGCTAAAATTATTCTTAGAACCCAGAGCCTAAGTCTCTGGGTTTTTATAGTCTAAGCATTAGTATTTTTTTTTTTTTTTTTTTTTTTTTTTTAGAAAGCTCCTTCAGGGCCGGGTGTTTGGTTCAGCAGCTTAAGCACCTGTCTGGCAGGTGCGAGGCTGTGAGTTCAATCCCCGGTGCCACTGAAAAAAAAAAAAAAAAAAAAAAAACTCCTTCACTGACCCAGTAGTCAAGCGTGTCATTCTGTATCCTCATTAGTGGATCCTGGTTCATCAGGCTCTCTCTGCAGCCCCCACCAATCAGGCTGCTTAAGCTTGGCAGCATCTTACAGTTGCCAGGGAGCTTTAAAAAGATCTTCACACCTAACTCAAACTTTGGATCAACGAGATCAGGTCTGGGAGCAGAACCCTGGCATCAGTGTCTGTTTAAAGCTCCCTAGTGGATTCCAAGATTGGAAACTGCTCCACAGAGCCTTCTCCCCAACACACAGCTAAGTGACTCAGAAAAGAAATAGCCATGTCTGCTACTGCTTATGGAGATGACTGAGTTTTCATGCTGCCTATGAAAAAGATATCAAGGCTCTTTGCCTTATCACCTGGCAGGGGAGAGAATGAATATTTTACTTCTCCTGTGTCTGTCTGAGGCTGGGCTGTCCCCCTCCAGTCTTATTTGTACTTCTGCTCACTCCAGCTCTCATAAGCCAAGTTGCTGTCTGACTTCCCTGGGTGGAGGCTCAGGGTCCAGAGCTCCAGGATGAGAAGCCTGCCCACCCCACCCCTGGCTTTCTGCCCATCATCCTGCCCCTGTGATGCTTTAGCCCCCACCATTCTCACTAAGCAAGCCCAGCAGGATTTTGCTGCTGCGTTTAATCCTATTCTGTGACATCTGGAATCCTAAACCTGAATGTGACATGGATCAGCTGTCTGGTTCCAAGATCTCTAGATAGAACCACATAACACTTTAACCAAGGGCCTAGGATTTGTGTAGAGAAATCTTAATTTGACTTTGGAGAGCTGCCCTAGGCCAGGAATGAAAGGTTACAGATCTGAAGGCCCAGATGGGGTTTAGCAGGCTTCTTTCTGGTTTTCAGGTTGGAGATACAGCCCTTCATGTTGCTGCTGCCCTAAATCACAAGAAAGTGGCTAAAATTCTACTGGAAGCTGGAGCAGATGGGACCATTGTGAATAATGTAAGTTGAATTGCACCTGGTTTCTAAAGACTTTCTCACCCTAATCCCAGCACTGGAGAGGCTGAGGTAGGCGGAGTGTTGTGAATTGGAGGCCGGCTTGGGCTACAACGTGAGTGCAAGGCCGACCCGAGCTACATAGTTCAACCCTGCCTCAAAAAACTAGGGCTGGGAATTGGCTCAGTGGCTTAAGCACCTACCTGACAGGCGCGAAGTTGTGAGTTCAATCCCCGGTGCCGCAAAAAAAAAAAAAAAAAAAAAAAGACTTTCTCACCCGCTTCCAGATGGAGTGTGTTGTTATTACCTAACTCCTTACAGACCCAAGGGTCCAGTGAGCTCTGCTGAAACCATAGTCCCTGGGGCTCCTAGATTTTGGCTTAGCACCTACATTGTGGTCATAGCTCCTTCTCCACTCTTCTCCAAAAAGATTCATTGCTACATGGATTTAAGGATCGTTTGTGCTGTCCTCAGCAGAAGCATTCCTCCTTGGCCTTTCTGATTTCTACCCTTCCTCCTTTCTTCTCCTAGGAAGCATCCCTTGGTGGGCAATGCCCTGAGCCTTTGCCTCCTAAAGCACCTCTTGATTCCTGGGTCAGCACTTGCCCCCCGTTGCTGAGAAGTGTTAATCAGCATGTGCTCATGTGTGACAAGGCCCCTTGGTGCCCAGTGTGAGGTACAGAGAAGGCCATCGTGCAGCTGTGTTACTGAGCACAGGCAGATGCTAGGTGTGGTCAGGAGTGGAACTGCCTGCTCCGGGTGAGAGTTATGTGTGACAGGGCTGGTGTCCCTCTCTCACTGTCCTCCCTCTGCCTTTCCTCAGGCAGGCCAGACTCCGCTGGAGACTGCCCGCTACCACAATAATCCAGAAGTTGCTCTTCTCCTCACTAAAGCTCCCCAGGTAGGATTTACTGTACTTTCTGTTGTATTGATTGTGTAGCTTCAAACTTGTTGTGACTCCTCTGGTTGCAAACTGTTGAAGCCAAGTGAAACTAAGTAAAGAATTGACTGGCTTAGCCAGGCAGTGGAAAATGTAGGAATATGGTGGGCCGCCTGCGTGACTGGAACCAAAGACTTCAAGTCCAGGTCTTTGTATGTGGGCATCATTTTCTCCGTGCAGCTACTCATTGTCACTACCAGTTTCCTGGACCTTAGTTTCCCAGCTACTCGGCCAGGAGCTCCGTTTAAAACATGACATGAGAGAGGACCATGGTTGAAGAGGTGGGCAAATGCCACTCCTGAACAAATAGGACAGGGCCTTTGAGAAGAGAAGGGGCATTTCCCAGAAAAAAGTGGGAGGGAGAGGACCATTCTGGGCAGACAAAGTAGTAAATTCCCACCAGAGTCAGATAAGTATAGCATAGCGTTCTTTTCTTTTTAATAGAATAATGGTATTTTGATCCTCTTTCAAAAATGGTAGCTGGTGTCATCATTTGAATTGAGGCTGAAATAATCTAACAATAAATAAATGTAGTAATTTATAATACTAGCACTCTTAAATAACTTTTTTCTCTTCACATTACCCTCCACAGATAGTTTTTCTGTAATTGGGCCTACATTATATATATACCCTTTTGTGTATTCTGCCTTTTATCCTAACTATAATGGGACAACATTCAGCATTCTTCATAATCATTCTTTACAGTGGAAGCATTATATATTTTTTTATTAGTATCAATATTTTTTAAGCCATTTATTTAATGTTAGATATTTAGGTTACTCACAGATTGGAGCTATTCTGTGTCACAATACCACAAACACTGATTGATTCTCGTCCAAATTTGGGTAATCCTATAAGAAGGCTAAGTCTCAAGGAATCAAAAGAAGATCCTGAATACCAGCCTGGACTAAGATTTTGTATGGTCTTTTATTTTTAAATGTTTAAAAACATACCTAACATGACCAGCAGTTTCTGGGATCATTAAGATTTTTGATCAACCTCTTGAGCATGGCCTGGTCCTTGCATTTTCTGAAAATCCGTAGACTCCTGATAAGAGGTACGAGACACTTCTAGAAGTGAAATATTCCATCTCTTGCAAGTTTTTTTGTTTTTGTAAAGAATCATCAATTGAATCACATCTATAAATTCAGATGGAAAAATGTTGTCTCTCGTGGATCAAAAAGTACAGAGTGGGACTGGGCATTGAGCTTAGTGGCAGAACTGTTCCTTAGAATGTGTGAGGCCCTGGGTCCAGTCCTCAGTGACACACGCATGTGTACATGCGCAGTACAAAGTGCTGTCTAAATGTCAGAATCCATCACACTTATCTGGCACTTTAGCATTTGGCAGTTTGATGGACTGATAGCCCATCATCAGCTATACAAAGATCATCAAGTCTTGTGTGGCTGGAGAAGTCACTAAGCACATGAAGACTGATGTATCTTTAATCCATCTGTCATTTGTCTTTATTCTTCTTCTTCTTGTTTTTTTTTTTTTTTTTTTTTTTTTGAGGCAGGGTCTCACTATATATTTCAGGCTGATCTTGAACTCACAATGTAGCCCAGGCTGGCCTCAAACTTGGGGCAACCCTCCTTCATCAGCCTCCTGAGTGCTGGGGCTGCAGGTGTGCACCACCACACCTTGCTGTCATTTGTGTTTGAGAGCCCAAAGATCTTCACTTACAGGGCAAACAGCTTTGCCATTTCTCAGTGCAGCTTTCCTTTTGTGTTTATGTTTAAAAATAATTTTTTCTGTGACAGTACTGAATAACAAATTAAATGACATGTTATAAAAGTTTCATACATAATTGTAAGTGTTAAGCCTGATTGGCAACGCAGAGAAGGAACTTTAGAATGTGCATAAAGTTTTATGCATGCCCTTCTGATGATCTGTGGGTACAGAAGCAGCCATACTGTTTGTTTTGTCTATGAAGAGAAATCCCCTGGCCTCAGCTCCTTAGTTAGCATGGACTCACATGGGCCACAGGAGTACTAAGAGGAAACTTCTTTCTGAGCCTTCAAGATCAGTGTTCTCTGATTTCAGTGGACTGGAAGAGATTAATAGTATTCCATTTGATAGATAGTAGGTTTTCTGAGAGGCCAGAAGCCATACCAAGTTATCTTTACTGGCTGAAAACATAGTGAATGGAGTGAATCTTTCTCATGGTTTTACATGGATGACCTCTATGTATCATTTGTCATATTTGATTAACATAACCATGCTCGAAGAGTGAGTTGCAGGCTGAGTTTTGGACTATGTCCTGTTCTAAAAGTTCACAAATCAGGTGAGCTATCAGAACTAGGCTTTCATCTGAGTTGACTTCCAAAGGGGTCTGAATACAGCATCAAGATACCTTGGAGCAGCAGTTTGTAGACTTTTTTGGTCCAAGCATCCTTTTACATTCTTAAATAGCATATAGGCCAGAGGTCAAAAGGTTCCAGCAGGTTAAAGATCTGTACTCTGTGTGGTTGAACGTCCTCTGCCAGTTAAGCAACGCTAAGGCAGGTGGGGAGGCACCTAGCAGTGATGGTCCACTGTATGCCTCACCTATACTGCTCTTGCTTAATTCCAACAACTCCCCAACTTTACTTTTTTTTTTTTTAAACTGTGTCTCAATATGTAGTTTAGGCTCAAACTCATTATGTAGCTCAGGGCGGCCTTGGGCTCATAGCAGTCTTCCTGCCTCTGCCTCCTGAGTGTAGGGATTACAGGCATGCACCACCATGCCTGCCTTGCAACTTTACATTTGAGAAGGTAGAGCACAGAAGGGTCACATTGCAGACTAAACGTTCCTTGTGGAAGCCACAGTTCAAGGAAGCACCTCAGTAACGTTCGAATCACAGCGAATCTGACTCGCATGCAGGTTAACGAAGGGGAAATTGGATGGGCCCAGTGCACCCAGGGTGAAGACTCTGCCCGGTCCTGGGCTGTCACAGCGCATAACCCCAAAGGACACCATTCGTACCCTGATTCACGTGATGGTGTTCCTTGCATACACTCACTTGGCCATCCTAGCCCTGCATGTAAACCTGTGTTGCTGTTATCATCATAGAGTCCAAACTTCCTGAGGTTGGGGACAGTATCCTACACCTACCTCTCTGGGTCCCTGTAGTGCCCAGCACAAGACCTAAGAGGCACAGTGGGCACAGAATCGCTCATTTTTTGTGAAAACTTGGTCTCCTCCATGCGGCTGTAGTTCCTACAGTCAGAGCCCCAGGCCCAGGGATGATTCTTCCCCACCAGCGCTGCACATACCAATGGCCATAACAACACCCTTTGCCTCCCATAGGTCTTGCGCTTCAGTCGTGGGCGAAGCCTGAGGAAAAGGAGAGAGAGGCTCAAGGAGGAGAGGAGGGCGCAGTCTGTACCGAGAGAGGAGGTGGCACAAAGCAAGGTGGGGTCCTCCTGCCGGCCCGGCCATGGCTGCCCACTTGTCCAGTGCCCTGCCCTCTTCCTCTGGCTCTCCTGGCGCTCATGCCCTCCTCGGCCTCTCCTTCCCTCTGGGGCTCCTCAAACTGTCGTCAGCCTTCTCCTCCTGCGTTGCATCCTCCCTGTGCTCTGCTGGGGTTCCAGATCCTGCGCCTTGGTGTGTGCGGCCCACTGTCCAGCACCCTGGATGAGCACATTTCGTCTCATATCTGTGGCCTGGAGACAGCACTGCCTCTGATACTGTGCCCTTAATTGTGCAGAGCAGTGGTTCCCTAGAGCAGGGTTCATGTGTCACCTGGGACCTTGTCACAAATGCAGATTCCCAGGCCTCCCCCTCCCAGTGGATGAACAGCTCTGGGTGGAGCTCAGCTTCTGGGTTTAAAAAGTCCTCCAGTTATACCTGATGAGAACCGCTGGTGTGGGCTGCTTCCTCATGTCGGGAAAGGCTTGCGCAGCCCTTTCAAGCCTCTCAGGAGGAAGACAAGGACATTGAAATGACTTGTGGCATAGCAGATGTCACCACCAAGTACTTGCTCTTCTGTTTGTCATGTTTTCTTGTTGTTTTGTTTTGTTTGTGGCACCGGGGATTGAACTCACAACTTCACGCCTGCCAGGCAGGCGCTTAAGCCACTGAGCCAAACTCCTGGCCTGTCTGTCATGTTTTTGTTGTTTTGTTTTGTTTTTGTTTTGGTGCTGGGAATCAAACTCATGGCCTCATGCTTACCAGACAGGCACTGTGCCACTGAGCTATAGCCCCAGCCCTTATGTTTTTTTTTTTTTTCTTTAAGCCTCTCACCAATTTCCAGAGCTAAGGCATTGTAACTCTAAGTTCCTATCTGTGAATTGGACATATTGTAAAAGCTCAGGATGAGAAATACGATCTTTTTTTCATTTCTGAGTATTTTTTACCCTCTGCCATAATGGTGGGGGTCCAAGTCCAAAAATGAAAGAGGTTATATTTTGTTGAAGTGCAAAAGACCAAATATCTAATGCTTTAATGTGAAATTCTAGTGTGAGACCTGAGAATATATTTCATTTGAGACCTAACAAAATAAAAGCCAAATATTCAGCCACACAGGAAAAGTATTACATGTTAAGGCCACCAGGTGGTAATCTTTGTGTCTGAGGTTTATGTCATTTGTAAAGAGTTCCATGGGTCTCACTGGATAGAGTCTCGCAAGCACACAGCTTCACCCTGCTGGCAAAAAGGCTGAAGGAGCAGGTGGAACAGGCTTGTGGGCTTTTTCTTGTGTAGGGAAGCGTCTCAGCAGGAGACACCCCCAGCAGCGAACAGGCTGAGATCAGAAAAGAGGAAGCCAGAGAAGATTTTCTGTCTGCCTCCCCAGAGCCCAGAGTGAAGGATAACAGGAGAAGAAAGTCAAGGCCCAAGGTCAGGAGGCATGTGAAAGCAGCTGGGAGGGAGATGGCGGAGGATCCTGGGACTAGTCCTGCGCATTGGCTGAGAAGCCTTCTCACCTGACGGGGTGGTTTGGAGCCAGAACATAGAACTTAAACCTGGCTGAGTTGAGACAGGAGGTGGGCATGCCGGTGTGGGGCTTGGGGCAGACACCACACAGGAAGGCAAGGTGTGGGATTCTTTGCCGACTGGGGGAGATGGGAGCCACTGGCTGGATGTCACTCTTGCAGATGTCGCAGGGCTCAAGGTGGTTGGCGCTCTCTCCTTCACAGGTGTCAGCACTATCTGACCTCACCCCACCAGCAGACCAACAGCCTGGACCCCAGAAAGACTCACATACTCATCATCACCCTAAAAAGAAGAGCAGGCATCGGTGCTTGTCCCCACCACCACCCCATGAGTTCAGAGCGTACCAGCTGTACACACTGTACCGGGGCAAGGATGGGAAAGTAATGCAGGTACCATGGGACCTGTCAGGAAGGGGCCAGAGACCACCAGCAAGGATATCTGTGGAACTTTATTTTGGGGGGCTGGTGGGCACCTCAGGTCTTGACCTAGTAGATGCTCCTTCCACTTAGGACCCAGTAAATGGAGGCTCAGTTCCAGAGCTTCACCATTCTCGCCATTCTTAGGTGACTAGGGGACAAAAGCAGGTTGAAGATAGAGGGACTTAGTCTTATCCTGGAATGTTCTTAGTGCCCAGTGGGTCCAAAGCTCAGGCTTTAGGAATTCCAGAGTGAGGACAGGATGGATCTGTCTCCTCCATCACCTGTGTCTCCTGGTATTCTCCCTGGCATATAGTGGGTGCTCAAAACATTTGTTGAAGAGATGAAGGAGAATTTGATTCCTTTTTGATTTCTCTCTTAGGCACCAATAAATGGTTGTCGATGTGAACCTCTAATCAACAAATTGGAGAATCAATTGGAGGCAACTGTGGAGGAGATAAAAGCAGAGCTGGGATCAGTTCAGGATAAAATGAATACAAAGCTGGGGCATATGGAGAATAAGACCCAGCATCAAGTAAGCAGTCTGGCCTTCTGACTACCTTGGATTCTAGCAGAAAATAAAATCAAAGACTTTGGGGCTGGGGCTGAGGCTGTAGCTTGGAGGTAGAGCACTTGCCATGCAGAAAGCCTGGGGCTCCACCCATAGCACCCACCCCCTTGCCTCCAAGACCAGTGGGAGAGTGGCGTTAGCATACCATTTAGCCTTCAGGATGTCCAGTGAGCTGTCAGGGAGGATGGCTGCTTATGGAATTTTGGTGAAGTCCATTTATTTAGAATTTTTAAGAAGGGGTTTAAATTATAAGCCTCTGATTATACAAATAATAAATTTTAGACCACTTAAAAAGGTGAAAATTGAAAGAAAAATAAATCACCCATAAGCTCACTGTGATGAGAAAACACTGACTACTTGAGGTGCTACAGTATTTTTACATATCAGGGTACTCTATACCTCTTCCTGGTTGGACACAAAATTAGAATAATCATGTCTATAGTTTTTTCCTTTCCAGTTTACTTGTAAAATTGTCAAACATACAGAAAAACTGAAAGAACACAATAATGCTGCTCACTTACCCTCACCTATTTCAACCAGTTCTTAATATGTTGCTATATTTGCTTCATCTCTCTGACTTCCATGCTATTTTTTCCTCTTGAACTATTTGAGATTTAGTTGCAGATTGTTCTCAGTACTTTTGAGTACATTAAGAATAAAGACTTTCTCCTTCATTACCACAACACTCTTATCACACCAGAGAAATTAAAAATAATTGTGGAGTATCTAGTGCACATTCACATTCTCTGTTATTCCCCAATTCTTTTTAATAAGGGGGTTTATTTTTAATCCTGGTCTAGGCATGGTAAGATTTTTTCGTGTATTTGACTATAATCTGGAACAATCCCTGATTCCTTCCTCTACCTTTTTCTGTCCATGATATTAACCCTTTTATGCATCAAGGCCAGTTATTTTATATATGATGTTGTATATTCTGAATTTGTCTGATGGTTTTTTCATGATTGATTTGTTTTGTTTTGTTGCTTTTTGTGTGTTTTTTTTGAGACAGGGTCTCGACATGTAGTTTAGGCTAGCTTTGAACTATGGAGCCCAGGCTGACCTCAAACTTGCCACAATCCTGCCTCAGTCTCTTGAGTGTTAGAATTATAGGCATATACCACCATGCACAGCCATGATGTTATTTTAATTGTTCCTTTATCACTATTTCTGTAAAATGGAAGTTAGGTCTAGAATAGTAGTTCTGAAAGTATAATCCCTGGACTCATTAGCATCTTCTCTGGATTTTGGGGGCTGGGAGTGGTGGTGGCTAGTTGTTTCGCCTTATTAAAAATTGAGTTTATTTTTATTAGTACATGTTTGCAATATATAATTTTCACATTCCTTGTGGGAAGTTGGTACATGTGCATTACACATCTCAATTCTTTTTTCATTCGCTACTTCTCCCCTCCATCCCCTGATCCCTGTCTTACTTTTTTTCTCGTTGCTGAGACAGAATACCTGACACCCAAAATTAGGGAAGAAAAGGTTTATTTCTTACAGTTCTTGGGGGTTTCAGTCCATTCAGCTGGCTGCAAGTCAGGGTGGTGTGACAGGGCAGCCATTCATGGTGGCCACAAAACAGCAAGGCATGAACTGGCGAGAGAGAATATGCCTTCCTCTCACCCTTACACTGTATGTCGGCTCTACCCCTGGGCAGGTGCAGCATTCACATTGCCAATCCCAGCGGCAGACAACAAACCAATCATGAACAGTAGACTCAGCCATGTCCATGTCATGATTACATGAGACTTGGTGGGGCCACAGGACCATACCCATAACAATCCCCTTCCCATTTGAGAAAAATCTATCTCTCTACTTCCTATTACCTTTTATTCATATTTTGGAGTTCTCATATAAGGGAAATTATGCAATATTTAAGCTTGTGTGTCTGATTTATTTCATGTTAACATTATAGTCTCAGGTGTATCCATAGTCCTACAAATGACTCAAGTTTATCCTCTATGGTAGAACAGTACTCCATTGTGTATAAATACCATGTTTTCTTTATCATTCATCTACTGATGGATATACAGGCTGCTTCTAAGATTTAGCTATTATGAACTGTACTGCTGTAAAAATGGCTATGCATGTATCACCACAATATGATGTCTTTAACTCTTTTGGGAAGATACCTAGAAGTAGAATAGCTGAGTTGGACAGAATTTCTACTTTCAGTTTTTTGAGAGATCTCCATACTGATTGCCATAGTGCTTGTACCAGTTTACATTCCTATCAGTGTGGAAGGGTTCCTTTCCTCTGCCTCCTCATCAGCATTTGTTATTTAATTTCTTGATGGTAGCCATTCTTTCTAAGGTAAGATGGAATCTAAGTGGTATTTTAATTTGCATCGCTCTAATGATCAAAAGTGTTGAACATTTTTTCATGTATTTATTGACCATTTGTACTTCTGAAAAGTATCCATTTAGTTCACTTGCCCATTTTTTGATTGGGTAGTTCATTTTGGTAGGTCTAACTTTTTAATTCTTTATCTAATCTAGATATTCTTTATATATCCTGTAGGTTGTCTTTTCACTTTGTTGGTTGTTTCTTCTGCTGTGCAGACACTTTTTAATTTAGTAAGATTCCAATTGCTGATCTCGGTTCTATTTTCTGTGCATCTGGAATTCTGTTTAGAAAGTCCTTGCCTATGCCTGTGACTCCTAGAGTATTACCTTTTCCAGCAGGTTGATTCTGGTTTAACAGTTTTCGATCCATTTTGATTTTAGTTTAGTACATGGTTGAGAGATAGCTTCTGGATTCAGTTTTCTGCATGTGGGTAGCCAGTTTTCCAGCATCATTTGTTAAAGAGAGGCTGTCTTTGAATTAATCAAATTTAACTGAATAAAACTCTGGGCTTGAGTCTGTCAGCCTGTGTTTTAATTAGACCTCCAGGTGGTGCTCTTGTGTGCTAACATTTGAGAACTAGTCTAGATGGTTATTTAGGTTCAGGTATTCTGGCAAGAATACTTTATAGTTAATGATATAAACTTTAAGTTGCCTTATATCTACAGGTTCATAATATCAGGATGTCTCATTATTAATGATGCTAAGTTTGATCACATGGCTTAGCTGGTAACCTTTATATTCCTCCACTGTAAAGGTTAATTTTCCCTTTGCAATTAATACAAGGGATGATCAAATGTTTGAAGTTTTAAAACTTATTACAGTAAAAGATACATTGCCATTAGTCCCCCTCAAAACACTCTCCCTTACTTCAAACATACTTATTCTGTCATTCTTGCCACTTTCTGAGGCAGTTCAGGAAGTATCCTCTGTAGTGTCTTTATGAGACATGATCAGAATTCAGTGAATGCAGCTGCTGAGTGCTGTCCAACAGGGCAGGTTTAGAACCATTATAGTGTGTCTTCATCCACCTTATTCACCAGATCTGGCACCATGCAACTTCTGGCTCCTCCCCAAAGTTAAAAAGATTATAAAAAGTAAACATTCTGAACCGATTCAGGACATCAAGGCAGCCAGGACAGTGCAATTAATAATTTATACTTTATCTAAGAAAGATTATATCACCATCCATAATATTCAAGACAGCCACAACAGTGCAGCTAAAGACACTTGAGAAAAAAGACTTTCAGAGCTGCTTTAGAAAGTGACTCTTAAGAATGAGAGTATTTGAGATGAAGGGGAGGGTTTTTTTTGTTTTTTTTTGTTTTTTTTTTTGAGACAGGGTTTCATTATGCAGTTTAGGCTGACCTTGAGCTCACTTTGTAGCCCAGGCTAGTCTTAAACTTGCTATGATCCTCCTGCCTCAGCCTCCCAAGTGCTGGGGTTACAGGCATGCACTACCACACCCATCCTGAAGGGGAGTGTTTTGAGAGGGACTAATGGCACTGTATCTTTTATTGTAATAATTTTGTTTCAACATCATATTTTTCAGTCACACTGTGTAAGAAATGTGTGATGGGTAATTTTCTTCTCTAAAAAAATACTTTAAAGAAATATGCAAAATAACACATGTGCAATGGGAAAACCATGACACACATTACAGAAGTATGTATCTTAGTGACATTCTTAAAAGCCTTCCCAGCTCCCACAGGAGATGTTATAGACTGTATCCTCCATAACGGCCACTTTTAAGCAAGCTGACTTTTTGGCAGCTTGCTTTTTCATGCGGCAGTATGCCTTAGACATGTACAACTACAGTGTGGTTTTTGAAAGTATACTGTCCTACCTATGGAAGACAGCATTTTGTTTCCTGCTGTTCTCACTTGAGGCATGAGCATTTTCTCACCTCCTTAGATCTGTAATATTCCAGTATATAAATACAACATAACTTATCTTTATACTTTTTTCACTTTAATAAATAATGCTATTTATGCATAATATCTATGTGCATAAACTTCTGACTGCTTCTAAGATAGGGATAATTAGGGAGTTTGCTCAGAATTAGGATTACTGAATCCAGGGTTAATGTTTAAGGCTCTTGGTAAGTGTCGCTCAGTTACTTAATAGAAAAGCTATAGCAATTTATATCCCACCCAGCAATGTCTGAGTTTCATGTTCTTGTTTACTGGTAAAATTGAACATTTTTAAGTGTATTTGGTGTTCACATTGTGTGAAAAGGCTGTTTTAAAAATCTTGGGGCTATGATAGATTGGCTAAGGCTGTTTCAGCTAGCCTCTCTCATACAGGACTACTTTAGACTGATGCTAGGTATCCCAAGGGCCTCTCTTTACTTCAAAGATTGGGATGTAAGATCAATCTCCTTCCAAATAGCAGGGACAGAACTTTGACCCAGTGTAAGTTAGGTACTGAGGCCTGGGTCAGGCCACTATAACCAAGGAAAAAGACCTGCATGCACACAACTGCCGATGGCAGAGATGCCTCCACAGGAAGAGGATAAGGAGCGGGGGAATAGTCTAGTCCTAGGAAACAGTGTGAGAGCAGTTCACTAATATGGGGACACAGGAGACAAAACAGAAGGTACTCCCCACAGCCCCAGAACCGGTTCATTTTTAATTATTGGAACGTCTGTATGTGGAATGCTTTATGTGTTGCTAGCAGGAGAGGAACTTGCCAGTCAGCTGTTGTGGGCTGGCTCCTGCTAACGGTAGTTCCAGTCTCTTCCTTGGACTATGACAAAACAGCGCTAGGTGTTAGGGCTACCAGGAAATGTCAATGGAGGGAGGTTCTCGAAGGGTATGACTAAAAAATGGTAATCACTTGCTGTGTAAAATAGTTCCTTAAAGTCTTTCCACACCCTTTTTTTTTTTTTTTTTTGCGGCACTGGGGTTTGAACTCACAGCCTCGTGCCTGCCAGGGCAAGCACTTAAGCCACTGAACCAAACTCCCGGCCCTGGTTTTTTGAGGCAGGGTCGCACTATGTAGCTCAGGCTGGCCTTGCGCCGCGTTGTAGCCCAAGCCGGCCTCGAAATCACAACGCTCTGCCTACCTCAGCCTCCGGAGTGCTGGGATTAAAGGCGTGCGCCACCACGCCCGGCTTCCACACCCATTTTTATACATGCTTTGACTGCCTTTAATGTAGCACCAAAAATACCTGCTCACTGAATATGCTCTGTTTCATTACCCCTTGGGCATCTGTTCATGTTTGCATAATTGCATGAATAAGGGTAGGGTAAGGCAATAGCTCCATATTTTAGAGACAGTGCTACGGTTTATACATTGTGTCAACTTGAGAAGTCTAGCAGCTTAATTAAATAACTCAGCAGCTCTACATCCTGGGGTGTAGAGCACAGTTACCTGGTCACTGTTATAATTTGAGAAGGTCAGAAGTTTAGCTGAGAGAGTCAGCAGGGAACCAGGGGTCTTACTTTGTAAACATCCTCATCCTGTGCAAAGGAAGGCAAGGATGTTTGTGGATGCTACACCCACCCTGGGGGGGGCGGTATCCTGTGTACTATATAAAGGAGGAGAAGAAGCTTGTTCTTGTGCTCCTTTTACTTTGGCTGCTTTTCCTCGGCTGCTGTCTTGAAGTGTTGTCCTCGTGCCATGCCACCCTGCCTTGGAGCCAGCTGATTGTGGACTGAAACCTCCAAAAACTGTAAGCTAAATAAACCTTTCCTTCCCTAATTTTGGGTGTCAGGTGTTTTGTCTCAGCAACGAGTAAAAAGTAACCAAGACAGACAGTTTTTCCTAATAATAGTCTTAAAAATAATATATTAAGGCTTAGAAAAATTCATGTTTGCCTACAAGGTCTGCATTGCTCAAGATGTATATTTACTATGTCTTCATAGCCTCTTAAATCCTTTAGGACTTTAACAATGCAAAAAAGAAAGAACATTGACCTATAGAAATATGCTCAGGAATTCTGAAAAGCTAGTATTCTATGAACATGGTGTGAAAACAGAGTGAGTTGATTTGCTTGTGTGTTTTGTGGATTCTGTTCTGAATACCTGACCCTGTCCTCACGAGAGAGAGACCCAGACCTGTCCCCACATCATCTCTCTGTGTGTTGTGTTCCACTTGAATCCTAGATGCGTGTTTTGGACAAACTGATGGTTGAGCGACTCTCGGCAGAGCGGACAGAGTGCCTGAACCGCCTGCAGCAGCACTCAGATGCTGAGAAGCATGAGGGAGAGAAACGACAGGTAAAAGCCAGTAGCCGTCAGCTTTCCCTTAGGATTTAGATGTCCAATGAGTTAGAAGATTCAGATCTATCAGTAAAACGCCAAGGCTGAGACTCCTCCCCAAAGCATTTCCCCTTATTTTTATGACCCCAAAATGAAGTTCACAGCCAAGAACCTGTAGTTTGGTTTGTGTCTGTTGCTGGCTATGCTGGTGGGAGGTGGAGACAGCATGCTGGGGAACAGTCACCCCACCCCGAGTCAGCTCCGTGTACTGGGCCTTCACTGGCTGGTATGCTTATTGAACAAGGCTTGGATCCTGCCCCGAAGGCATTTCTCAGAAACAAAAGAGATGGCGTATTTGTGAGTGTGAGAACTCATGCTCCTAAACAGCCAGAAATGTTTGATTTGGATGATTTGGGTGGCGCTAAGCCTCTTAATGAGGATTACAGATAGCTCATGACTTGGGTGTTAGGTGTGGCTTATGGGTGAATGGGTAATCCACAACTTCTAGGTTTACCAAAATGGGTAACCTCAATTATCCTAATTCAAAATGGCCTTCTTGATACTTTAACCCATACTTTTAATACTTTAACTCATAATCAAATTCACTCAATTTTTTATGTACTAATTATTTATTTTCAGATGTCCTTGGTGGATGAATTAAAAACTTGGTGCATGTTGAAGATTCAGAATCTGGAGCTGAAGCTTTCTGGGGACTCACGAGCCTCCAGGGCTAAATCTACACCATCTACTTGCGAGTCCTCTACAGGTAACCCATGTGCAGAGAGCGCCTCTCTGCCTACAAGTAACGGAGCCCCCAGATCTTATTCTCCCCAGCCTGTAAAGGCCAGGGCTGTGCAACTGTTGGACTGGGGAGTACGCCCTAGAGGGAAACGGACCATGTTTTGTTCACAACTACATATTCAGTTCCTGTATAATAATAAAGAATGTCATTTCAGTGCTCAGACATTTGTATGAAGAAGGAATAAAATTGTTGGTCAACAGTAACAGTGCATCAGGTACAATGTTGATGGGACTGGAGTGGACCCTGAAGAGGAGGGCAGTGAATGACCATCCATCTCCTCAGCAGGGCTTTCTCCTTTGTCTGTTGCACCCTTTCCCCCATGCTTCTCTTGTTGATTGGTCCTTTACTTTTGTCCGACTATGCAAAGCCTCATTAAATGGTGGTTCTTGTGTTGAACTTGCCCCAGGTGCTAGAGAAGAGATACTTCAGGCAAAGCATCTTTCTTCGGTTATTTTATTAAAAGAAAAAGAATGGTTATTTCTTTTATCAGTACTGGGATTGAACCCAGGACCTCTGCACTGAACTAGGTTCGCAGCCCCTTTCTTTTTACCTGTTTTTTTGAGACAGTATCTCACTAAGTCACTGAGTTGCCCAGGTGGGGTTGACTTATGACCCTCCTGCCTTAACCTCCCAGAATGCTACAGATGTTTGCCACTGTGGCTGACTCAATGGTGATATCACGCAAAGCCTTGATAACTAAGCTCACTGGAGCACTTGGATCTAGAAAATGTTTCATGCTATCACAGCCATTTCTGGAAATGTAGTTTTACCTTATTTGTGCTAACAGCACTGGGAAACAGCCTGGCAGTTTTCAGGCTGACTAGTCATAGAGCTTTGGGTATATGGAATAGGACCACGTCTCAAAATGAAGCCTGGGACAAGGAACTACCACATAGGTCTTATAGAAATTAGAGAATGGGAATTATTTTTTCTCATAGATAAATGTTCATTCTGTTTTGAGACACATGATGAGCTATGTTATCCTTACATATCAGGAAATGAGACCTATGGCCTTCTAGGTAGAATTGAGACAGGCAAAAGGAAAGCCTAGCAAATATTTTGGCTAACACAGAATCATGAAAGTCCTGGCGAGCCAAAATGATAATCTTGGGAGATGAAGTAGGAAGGAGGGACAAAAGGGCAAAGAAAATGAGAGAGAATATGCTGATGGTTCACAGGGTTCCCAGAACTCACAAATGCCACCCTACTGCCACTTGGTTGTGAATGTGGCTTTGCTCTGATGTCTGTTTTCCTTCTGAAACCAGGTGTGGATCAATCAGTGATGACTGTGGGCCCAGCAGTGGCCTCTGACAGTTCTTCACAAGTGGTTAGGCCCAAGGAAAAGGCCCCCAACACCAGTGCTACCCACAGACTCCAGCAGGAGCTGTCCTCCTCTGACTGCACAGGCTCCCGACTGAGGAATGTTAAGGTCCAGACAGCTCAGCTGCCCCTGAATGAGGCAGCCAAGTATGACCAGCAGGCTGGGCCATGTGTCAACAGAAGCACTCAAACCAAGAAGTCTGGGAAGAGTGGGCAGATGAAGCATCGGGCCCAGCAGCCCAGTGGCACGTGTGGGCAGCCTGCAGCAGGCAGCGAGCAGACTGCCCATCACATCCGTGACACTTCTCAAGCCCTTGAGCTTACCCAGTATTTTTTTGAAGCTGTTTCTACTCAGATGGAAAAGTGGTATGAGAGGAAGATTGAAGAAGCACGAAGTCAAGCCAATCAGAAAGCCCAGCAAGACAAGGCCACACTGAAGGAATATATTAAAAGTTTAGAAGAGGAACTTGCTAAACTGAGGACTAAGGTGCAGAAGGAAAATTAGGACATGGAGAATAGAACAAAAAAGAATTCTTGAGGATTTCTAGCTTTGCAACTGCAGAATACCTATGACTAAGAAGTTAATTATTGTACATGTAACAGATTTGCTTTTTAAAAAAAAATCACTAATTTCTAAAATGTGCCCGATACATGCTTCATATAGCCTAAAGTTACAGAGAAGAGACTTCAACAATTAAGCTGAAACCAGGGGAAACTTGCTCTTTCAGTACAAACCCTAAACCTCAGTCCAGCTTCATCTTAAGGTCAATAGCTCAGATTAAGCAAGCTGTGTAAGAAACAGCGTAATGTGTAACCCTAAACCCTAAAATTCAAGATGTGTGAAATTATAAAAGCAAGAAAACTATATCCTTGTAAACTCAATGAGTCATTTCATGTGACTACACCTGCTGTGCCTAGACAAGAGCGTCTTTATAAGAGAGATGTAACTCTGAGATGTGCTCAGCCCTCTGTTAGAACCCTAATCCTCAAAATGGTGATGTTTTAACCAAGTAAAAATTTACCAAATAGATTCTGAGGGGAAAGGGATTTTCATGATGTCACAAGGTCAAATATATCTTAATTTTTTGAAACGCCAGGACAAGTAACTGGCTAACAGGACCAGAAATGTTAATGAGCTCAAATGAGAAAATTTCAAATCACTTAATCATGATTTCTGTATTTTCAGCCAAAAACAAAACAAAACAAAACAAAAAAACAAAAAACAGCAGATTAGTGAAAAATTCATGCAACAAATACCTGAAACTTCTATAATCTACTCATAAACCTAATTACCTTAGAGTACCTTTCTGAATGAGTTTGATCTACATTTTTTAAAAAGTATTCTTTTAAAGTATTTGATTTTCAGTTGAGTTCTACCATTGAAGAAATTCAGAAACTTTCTAGGGGTTCGCAATGACTGTAGTTTATGTCAGTGAATACGTTTGGATATCATTGCTTCCCAGCTGGATGGAGCCCTTAAGACTTTACTTTGGAACCAACGAAATGAACACAGGGAGACAGCTGTCAGAGCAGCTTGGTTATGTTGAAACTTTGGATTTAATCATCTTTTAAGCTTTTGTCCTTCGAAATGTGGGGTTATCAGTCTCCTCAAAATTCCACATATGCTAGAAATTTCAATTCTGTTTCTACAAACTACTGGATGTCATTGTGAATAAAATACTGCTCATTGAGCCAAAGAAAAATGACTCGTTGACATAGAAACATCCTGAAAAAGAGTAACCTTTTAGTCTCTTCAGCTCAGTTTTTTTTTTCCTGATGGTGACAATCCAAGGATATAGACATTCTTTAAAAATGTGATTCAGTATCACTGTTAAAGAAGCTGAAGATGAAATACATGTATCTCAAGTTGGTATCATGTGTCATGAGCTGTCATGTTCCTCAGCTCCATGGTAGCAAAGTCCTTCCCCAGACACTCGCTGGGACTGATCATTGAGGGGCTCTTCCCTCTTCTCATTTCACTGTCTACTCTCAGTGCAGAATCACAGGCTTGCACAGGTAGATGACATCTAGCTTCAGTTTTCTAAATCTATTCCCAAGATATCAAAAACTTCCATTCTTCAGTATATACTGACATACTGGGAGAGAAAATCCTGAGAAGTTCTGTAAGTCATGCCGCAAGCAGGAGTCATTGTCACTTATCAGAATATTTTCTTTCCTCAAGGTTTCCTCATGAAATGCTGAAACAATCAAGTCTAGACCATAGAGTGCTTTGGTGGAGGTATTTTGGTTATATACCTCGTGCCCATTAGCAGCAGGCAGCTTATCACTGTGAACTGGGTATTTTTGTCAAAAATCCCAACTAGGGAAGAGATCAGAGAGGAATTAGAAATGTCACATGGACTTAATGTGGCAGTCTACAAGGATGTTTCTTGATGCTCTGTCACAGAAGAGAAAACCAAGAGAAGCGAGAAATAGAACAGGGTCAGTCGGCTTTCTACTTAGTGGGCCGAAGTGTCAGTGAAGACCAACACAAGTTGTCAGGTCTTTTTTGTTCCTTAGCACTGTCAAAATAACCGCAGGTCTGGTATTTTCCCGTATGTGCCCCTTGAGCTATCTGCTATAATGAGCAAATGCCCCAACTTTCCTTTTCTGAAGAAACAGAACTGTTAACAATTTGTAGCCTGTCATGTAAGTCATATTTCAGTTTGACGCTGAAACTTTCAATAGCTGTGGGAAAAAGTGATGTAAAACAGAAAAAAGCTGTACAGTATTATGTTTTAGAATTGTTAGTGTACTAAATATATGTGATAAACTGAATGTTAGTTCTAATCTCACTTTTGACGTTAGGAGCCCAAAATAAAGGAAATATTTTTATGTTTATACTTCTTTTTTTGAGTCAAATGTTGATATGAGAAGCATGTTTGTCTTCTATTTAATATTTTTATTACCTTGAATTTGTGTCTCCTCCAAGTGTTAAACATTGTTCCCAATACTATGGACCTTAAACTCATTAAAAAATGAAAATGTGACTACTTTGTTTAGCCTATGGTTTCATCTGTTGTAGCTGACTAAATTTTATGGTTCTTGAGAGTACCTTGACCCAGCCACACTTTGCCTTGCATTTGTAAAAGTGTGATTTAGAGCAAATCCATCTAGCTGCTTTAAAGTTGAGATCAGGTGCACTAGGTCAAAATGGAACTGCTGTAGCATGACAGATTTCTCAGTGCAATCGTAAATGCTTCACTGTTCACCATTTGGAAAGTACTGAACAAAAGAGGAGGACAAAACATCATTTGTACTGTAAATAACATGCAAGCCAAGGTAACATTATGCTTTTAGACAGTAAATAAAGTTCCTCTTGTGAAATGTGGATTGTAAAACCAACTAAATGTGATTTAAAAGGCCAATTTAAAAAGACTTTTTGTGAATAAAACAAATGTTATTTGTAATTTTATGTGGAAATACTCTTTCTCTTTAAAAAGTGTGAACATATTAAACTCATGAGACACAAAAGACAGAGTAAAGCACTTTTTTTTTTTTTTTTTGTGTGGCACTGGGGATCAAACTTACAACCTCATGCCTGTCAGGCAGGCACTTAGGCTACTGAGCCAAACTCCCGGCCCTAGGTTTTTGAGACAGGGGCACTATGTAATTCAGACTGGCCTTGCACTCATGTTGTAGCCCAAGCTGGCCTTGAACTCAGAATGCTCCTCCTACCTCAGCCTCCTGAGTGCGGGATTAAAGGCGTGCACCATCGCTCCCAGCTCTGAGTAAAGCACTTTTTAAGAGAAAAGCGATTTACTCTTTTGAGTACACAAAATCAGTAAACTTAATCCTAATGTAATTTCTTAAAGGCCTGAATCAAGCAAAGGAAATAGCCAGTAGTGATTTCAAGCTTGACAGACTTGACAGTTTGCTTTTGATCTCATACAAGTGTCTGCTGGTGAGACTGCAGTAATACAAACGACAGGGACCCACTCTGCTCTCCTGTTATTACAGTCACCTGTCCCGGCAGGCTTGCCCACGGCACTGCTTGTACCATGAACTTAAAGCTTCCAATCTGCTGGCACATTTTTAAAGGGGAGAATGATATAGACAAACAAATGGTATGTATAAAGTGCACGCAGTCATTTCTCTTGCTTTATAGGACTGATTATTGTTCATATGCATAAAGTTTAACAGTGACATCTTAAACTGGACGAGCAAAAGTAACGCTCAAACAGGAGTGCAGTTTGTACAGAAAAACTATCTAATCCCCAGTACTGATAAAGATCACTTCATGATGAGTAAAATATGTTTAACCAACAGTTCTATGCTAACCAATGTGTTAAGGACTACGGTTTCTTACCTGAGAGGAAACTGCTAAAACAAACCACTTTAGCACATGAGAAGACTTGACCTAAAACTCAGAGGCGAAAGTATGTTAAATGAACAAAGTAAATTACTTTGTATAGATGAAGATTCAAAAAAAACCATGGACATTACATTAATTTTAGCCTCTGGAAAATAGTTCAATTTCCAGTGTTTTACCTATTTAAAAACAACACAACCCTAGCCTTCAGTTCTCTTGGAGTCCAATATTTGCATTTTAAATTCAAACCACAAAAGCTTATTTCCACATACACAACTGCAAAAGTCCCCGATTGAATGTTCTATAAAAGGATTTTTTTTAAAATTCATGATTTTAGGTTTATTTAGTTGGGTGTGGTGGCACACGCCTGTAATTCTACCACTCAAGAGGCTGAGGCAGGAGGATGCTGAACTGCAGAGAAAAACCCCATCTCAAAAAAACAAAAGATTTTAGGTTTATTATAGACTGTGTTTCAGTGTGCGTGTCAGCCATACCACAAAATATTTCCAGAGTATTCTTTATTCAGAAACTTCATTTTTGTCAGATGGTTTTCAAAATATTAATGCTTATTTAGGAACCTGAAACCTGGCTCATACAAGCATTTTGCATTAGTAGATTACTCCCTCAGAAGGGTATTTGGAAGTATTTTGTGTTGTGAATTTTGAGGCTACAGGAAGTGGGGGTCTGGCAATCCAGGTCATCGACACACATATCACTGGTTGATGCCACTCCTCTGGCTTACAGTGCAGTTATTAGGCACCATGTCTCATTCTGCAAAATTTTGTCTACATCTTCTCAGATTCTACATCTGGCCATCTTGGATTAGCTTCTTAGCTCTGCTCTGTTGAACAGGACTTAAGTTTGCAGGACTGATAACCCCAGCAACTTCCATAAGCTTTCACCTCCACATCTTTGATTAAATTAATTGTATATTATAAATTTAATTGCTTTCAAAGCGTCCTTAGTCAACTCTGGTTGTAATGTGTTTGTCTCTGATGTAGTCTTCAACATTCTTTGTTTTTCCTGTCCCTGGAGAAGAACCTAACACATTAAGGATTTTCCTTCAGGATATACTTCCATCCACATCAAAATTAAGGTAAGCATGGAAGTTTCACCCAGAAGTTGCCTGAAGTGTTCCCTACTTTTTGGGATTTCAATATGTTCATTAAGTTCTTTTTCTTTTCTTTCCAGCAGAGATCCAGATTTGCCAGTGATGGTCTTTTTAGAGTCCTTTGACTATCATGGCACAACTGAACAATGTGCTTGATGACCCTTAAGGGTCACATAGAAGCTGAAATTACAGGTGTGCACTACTGAGCAGTTTCTCCACATCTTCACCAATGTTTATTTTCAATTCTAGACATTGTAGTGAACATGAAGTGCTCTCATTATGGTTTTGATATGTTTTCCTGATTTGTGTTGAGCATCTTCTCAAGTGTAACAGGCTGTTTAATACATTTGCTTCTTATGAAAACTGGCAACACATCCAGAAACATTTTCCAAACTCAGGTATATTTCTCAGTTCCAAGGCAGTTGTTTCATTGTGCTTTTCTTTGTGCTCCAAGACATACTATGCTCCATCTTCTGAAATTGTGCCTGAGTACTGTACATACCAACACTTTGACTTGGATCTGAGCTGTCCTTTAATTCTAAACTCGATCAAACACATGAATATTTGGAAATCCTTCAGAAAAACGCTAGCGTTAAGATTTTGCTAATGCAAGTGTTTTTTCTAACTCCTTCAGCTGGATATTGCCTTGAGTAATCATCATCCGAATTGTATCCTGTATTAGAAAGTGAAATGTGGTTATTACCCTACCTCATTTAATAAGGTACATTTGTTTTATTTGTAAAATTCAAGAACCAATTGTGGTGGGCTATGAGTGTAGCTCAGTGGTAGGGAATAGGCTAGACTTACTATGCCCAGAGCTCTAGGTTCAATTTCAGCACCACACACACCAACAGTAACAAAAAGGCCATAGTGCAACTGGAACTGCTATACATTAGGAAAGCTAAAAGCTATGCAGTACAGCATAAAGGCCAAGTGATGCTACTGTATAGATACAACAACTTAAAATTTTAAAATGTCATTTGAATTGAAGTACCATTACAAGGAGTGAACAAGATATAGCACCTTGGCTGGGTGGGTACCTATAATCCTAGCACCCTGGGAGGATGGGACAGGAGGATCCCAAATTTGAACCCAGCCTGGGCAACTTTGCCATTTAGTGAGATCCAATGTCAAAAAACAAAACTAAATTAAAAGCTAGGTATGTAGCGCAGAGATTAACTGTTTGCCTATCTTGTGAAAGGTCCTGGGGTTCAATTCCAAATAATGCCCCCCTCAAAAGTTATACCATTTCAGTGATATTTATATTCCAAGATGTCTACTAAATTAAAAAAACACCAATTAATACAAAAGAGCCGAGCTGTGCTCAACATGATTTTGTTCTCACCTCTTCTGTGGCGCTTTTATTTCTTTTGAATTCTTCCCTCGCCCAGTTTTTCAGGTATTTGCGATCAGACGCATTTGGAACTTGCTGGATTGCTTGCAAAATCCTTCTGTAGAGGAGGAGAACTTGTTGCCTTCTCAGGAACTGTACAGGGGAGAAGAACTGACATTTACAACTACACAACCGCCAGCTCTACTTTAGCAAAACAAACTGTAACCAGGCAATGTCTCTTTGGTCCTCAATTCTAAAAAGGACAAAGAACTTCTGACAGAAAGCCGGAAGTGCATCTGGCCGTTTGCTTATTTCCCTGTCAAACCTGAGAACCTTTAAAATGAAGGACTCACTAGTGGGCAGAAAAAGGGTTTCTAAGAGCTGTAATAGGAACAGTACTTGTTCTCAATGAACACAGTTATTCACATTCTTTGTTCTTTATCACTGAGCAGTCTTTGCCGAGGTTCCCGGGGAAAGGAGGCACCTAGGCTCCAAGGGGAAGCCGCTGGCGCGCCTGCGGTGCGCACGGCAAGCCCCGCCCACTTCCCTTGGCTCCGAGGAGGGAAGCCCCGGCAATACGCCCGGGAGGATCACAGGCTGCAGGCTCAGGGTCAGGACGGCCAGGCTCCAGAGGCACTCTGGGGAGAGGCGGAGAATCGAAAAGCCGAGATCCCGGAATGCTGCTCTTAGCCGGGCTTTGGGAACCGCTGGTACAGTACCTGCTTTAGTGTCAGTGTACCTGGAGGCAAACGGGAGGCGGCCATGTCGACAGAACCGGTCTGGCTGCAGCGCGCAGGAGCGGAAGTGGTGGGACCGGCCAGGGCGGGGCGAGCTCGGCTTCCTGGGGAACCACGCACTGCGCTATGTGACCTGGGTGTGCAGGAAGTCTCGCATTTGCAGTCCAGCAGACTGGGGCAGGTCGTTGTGATAAGCCAGTAAGAATGGTAAGGTATTTGGCACAGTTCATGGCATGGGGCGTGAGTCACTATTGTATATGTTTGAAAGGACTAAAATGTTAATTTCTTTAAAAATTTGTATCCTGCACTCCCCCCCACCCCATTCTTGTTCTTTTCGCAAGCATTTGCCCAGTGGTAGTCACCATGATCATTTGTAACATGGCTTTTAAATGTGCACCCCATTGTGGTTTGATTGATTGACTGATTGATTTTTGGCACCTAGGATCGAACTCACAACCTTGCACCTGCCAGGAAGGCTATTTGGCCACTGAGCTAAATCTCCAGCCTTATTGTTTGAGACAGGGTCTCACTATACAGTTCAGGCAGGCCTTGAACTCACTTTGTAGCCCAGGCTGGTCTCGAACTCACAACAATCCTCCTGCTTCCGCCTCCCAAATGCTGGGATTGCAGGCTTGCGCCACCACTCCCGGCTCCCCATTGTGGTTTTAAACACTTACATTTTTAAAAAAATCACTGATAAGGAAAAATTGAACAAGCTATAAGCTTTTACTTCCCGCTCGTTTTATTCACACAACATACACCTGTGGGTTATGTATCTGGAAGTGAGGCTGGTGCATCTTTGCTATAGATTTACAGTACAGTCAGAAATGTCTATTCAGCTACCTAGTTACAGCACTCCCTTGAAAGCATTACCTGCGGGAATCCTGATGCTCCCTTTTCCTTGCTGTGTTCAGGCTACTTCTTGTAGCTTATTTCCTCATCTGTGAGGCACTGTACAACGTGAAATGACAGCATCTCACGGTTGCAATGTGTGTTAATATACTGAGAATATGCCCTGGCACAGGTGAGAACGTACAATTCGTATCTTTTTTTTGCGCACTGGGAATTGAATTCACAATCTCGCGCCTGCCAGACAGGCGCTAAAGCCACTGAGCCAAACTCGCGACCCTAATTTTTTGAGGCAGGCTCGCACTATGTAGGTTAGGCCAGCCTTGTGCTCACATTGTAACCCAAGCCGGCCTCAAACTCACAACACTCCTCCTACCTCAGCCTCCCGAGTGCTGGGATTAAAGGCGTGCGCCACCACGCCCGGCTCTTAGTTCTCTTACTAGGTATTGTATGTTATGAGTGATGATACTGTCAGTGGTGTATTTTTCAAGTTTTGTCTTAGCAGGTGATAATTCTTGGCCAATTTACTTTTCAAGTATTTCTAGCCTTGGTATTTCTAGCCACTTTTATTTTTGGTACCAGGGATCAAAACTCATGACCTGGCGCTTGCCAGGCAGGTGCTATGCCACTGAGCTATATCCCGTGCTCCACTAGCCACTTTTACATATGCCGATTTTGTGGACTGTCTGTATGACTTAAATCTGTTCATACTCATCAGGCCTTTCAGTCAGGTTTTACATGGGCTGTATGCTCTATTGAATTTTTTTTTGACAATTTCTACATACAGCTTTAAGTCTCCATACTATTGGTTCATCTTTTCCCATTCAGAGCTTTGTAACTTTTATTGTTCAATTCTGAAAATATTTACTGCTTCCAGATTTTAGTTTGTGGCATGATGTGGATCTAAGTTCTTTTCTGGCCTCTAAACTATAATTTCAACTCCACGTACTAAAGAATTCATTCCTTTTCCTTTTCCTGGTCTTTGTGATACCTTTGGTGTCATATGGTAAATTCTTTTAGGGTCAGAATAACCTGTTTAAGCCAGGACTTTGTAGGTACTAAGAATCTACGAGTAATGTTCCATATGACCTTTAGAAATGTTTCTTGTGTCTCCCCAAATCTTCTTAGGATCCTTATTGTAATTTTTAATGTGTTGAATCTATAGGTTAATATATGAGCAGATATTTTTACACTTTCTTCTTTCCCTCCAGAAACATTTTCTCATGCTAGACACTGTTAATACTGTTGAAAGTTGTGTATACTATGAAACGTTCACATTTTGGGCAGGGAATTGTAAGTTGAATGCAAAGCCACTAAATGGTGCTGTTCATACTGTGGAATCTCACTCATCCTGGAGGTCTTGAATTGCTTGTGTGAAAGACAAAGTTAGATAAGAGGATTCCAGACAACACATGAATACTGGCAGATTGTAGAAACTGGTTTTCTGTGACCAGATGAGTGGTGGAGATGCCGGCATAAAGGGCCAGGAGAGTGAGGCAGGCAACTGCATAGAGTGCAGTAACTTGAATAGCCTCCTCTTCATGGCAGAATGCTCTGGAGGGATTTGTAGCTTGAGAGGTTTTATAAAGATCTCCTTGGATGTTGTAATTGGGATGAAATGAAACAAGCACAGATAAATGACTAGTTTGGAGATCACTGACGTACTCCAGGCTAGAGATTAAAAGAGCCCCACCTGCCCTAGTGGAATCAGAGAAGGGAGGTATGACAGGCCAAGTGTTCAGAGGTTGTATGACAAAGATGGTAGATTGTAATAAATGAAGATGGAGAGCAAAGCAAAGCAGAATTGTATGGGTTGGCTCTAGGTCTGTAAATTGTATGGCTGGTGGAGTGGTCAGCTCAGGGAACACTGGAGAACAAAGCTGGGATCAGAGGAGTAACTGATGCTGGGATCAAAGGAGTAACATCTGCTGAGTGCTCAAGTAGAGTTCCAGCAGCCATCTGAATATACAATACAGATATATATGGCATACGTTTTGATCAAGGGACATTTATGGTGGTAGCTGCATATTATTTTATCGTCTTAAGTGACATCACACCTGTCTCAGTGTGTATAGGTACAGTCTGTTATCCTTTCACCACAATAAAAATGTCCTACACTGGATTTCTCAGAATGTATCCCTGTCATTCACTGACCAATGACTGTAACTGGGAATGTTAAAAGAGAAGAGCCTTGCTAGATGTCTGGATAGATTTTTGCAAGCCTTTTGCTTAGATGATGGTTGAAGCTGCAGTTATCTAAAATGGGATTATTACCAAAGCATGCAAAGTATTTGTGTTCTGCTACCCATTCCTGAAATGTCAGAACTCAGCATCAGCTTCTGCTATTCCTATCACAACTTGGAAGTGGCACTCTTGGATCCCTGCTCACCAGAATTCTCTCTTTCCCAAATCCCCAAGAGCTGGGAATCACTTTAGGCACCCCAGTTGGGAAGCCCCACCTTATATAATAGATTACATCACTGTTAGTGTTCCTGTCTTTCTTTACCAGACCCGACCCTGCTGGAGGATGACATTTTCTGCCACGGAGACTGGTTGGGCCAATGAAATGGGAGAGAGATCAGTATGGTTTTAATCCCCTCTGCAGTTCTGCCTAACTCACCTGTTTCCATCTGCCACAAAGCCAGCATGGTGCCGCTCACCCACCACAGAGATGAATATGAGTGAGAAAGTCTTCCTGTATTAAACCACTAAAGTTCCTGGTCTTAATTAGCTTGGTATAAACTAAATGGTCTGCTGGTCAAGTACACAAGATCAAGCCCTGTCATATTCTATTAAGAATGATCACAAATGATCTCAACAGTGGTAAATCTTTTAATAGCTTTCAGAATATAAACTGCATAGATTTTTAGAGTAAAAAATAACAATAACTTCAGGTGCATGCTTTAGGACACTTGGTTAAACAAGCAAGCTGTATGTGATGGCCACTACGTAAGGGTGCAGGCTTCACAGTGTAACTTTAAAGCAGACGTGGGGAAAAGGAGACAGATGAATGGCATACTGCCTACAAAGAACATTCTGACAGAACATTAACTAGAACACAGCACAGTTTCAAGTATTCAAAGCACTGCTTTCTGGCCAAGTGAAAACTGCCTTAAAACCACTAATGTGTTCTGACTGGGAGAAAAATAAAAATATATGTAGGGGCTTAGTTCTTGTGGACACAGCATTTCTTTACCAGACTGAGACTGGTGCAGTCTAGTTTGAAAGCACTGAAGAATGATTCTTCCCCTTAACTGTTAAGGGGGTAGAAGGTGGGAAGAACTAAAGAAATAAATTACTGTAACTGGAACTATGACACTGAGAGTAAAACAAAGGAAAAGCCATTTTTCTGCCATTGCATAGTCTCCCGAAGCAGCAAATGCAAATGAAGGAGGACACCGAAAAGCCACTTCATTTTTACACAGCCCAAGTCGTCTTTGTTGATTACTCAGGCTCTTGTAATGTCCAGCTAAAAACGAGAACACATACATTGTAAGCTTCCTGCCCATGGAGAGAACAGAATAGTTTTTTCACAATAAAAAAATACAAAACCAGGCTTCCAGGAAACTGTAGGTATCTTAGCTACAGGACAGCCTTTATGTTCGTATCAAGAGCTTGCCATGGCAGAGCTTAAAGAGGATCAGAAGGGCTACTCTCTGTTTCTTTGTCCAAAGAACTGATGAGGTCCAGTCCAATTCTGGTAACACTTCCTTAAGGAAGGTGCCCAACTGTCGGGTATGGTGGCACACGTCTGTAATCCCAGGTTCTTAGAAGAATCATAAATTTGAGGCCAGCCTGAGCAACTTAATGCGACTCTGGGTGCAATCCCATGTATGACCCCTCCCCCGCAAAAGGTGTTTAGAGCCCCTGCAAGGGGACTGCAGGTGGCTGGGTTCCTATAAAGGGCCTCAGGCTGCCCGTTAGGATTTCTCCTGATTTCACTGCCCCAGGTTTCAAAACAAGGAGCCCAGGCAAAGCAAAGAGCCTGAGAACTCTTGAGCTATATTGGGAAATAAAGATAAAATGTGATTTTAGAGTGGCAAGTTCAAGAAATGGTTGTTCAAAAAAAGAGTGGGAGCATCTGGGTACGATGTCACTTTCTGAACGTGGTTCAAATAGTCTCTCACTTTGGATTGCTCTTCCTGTGCTACGGGTGGTCAGAGGCCGTTACCAACTCAAACCACTGTCTGAGGGCATCGCTGAGTGTCTCAGGAAGTGCATTTACATCTCGAAGAATGATATAGAATGGGAATGGGAATTCTTCCATGTAGGATCGGATTTCAGGCATCTCTCCAGGTCCTTTGAATATTGGTACTTTAATGTCCAAGATAGAATCCTGTTGTGAAAAGACAGTTTGTAAGAAAAAAGGAAAAATCAGTTGTCTTCTATGATCTCTTTTGCTGACAGTTTCTCTCCCATGTCTTACTTCTGCATGTGAAACTAGCTCTTGATTTTCAGAACACATTAAGAAAGGAGGCAGATCTCTTTGAGCATCTGTTTCAGGAGAATGAAGACAAGGAAGAGGGATAAACAAGAAATCTACCTTGTCTACAATGGTGTCTCTCTTCTCCATAGGAATAATTCCCACTAAATTTGTCTTGCCTCCAGGGGCAGTCCCTCCTCAGAAACAAACTGCTGTGTTCTGAGGACTGGTGAGATAGAGTGGGATGACAATAGCAGTGAGGGCCCATGATCAAGGCTATAGGCCAGGGATATAGCTCAGTGGCACAGCACCTGCCTGGCAAGGGTAAGGTCCTAAGTTTGATTCCCAGTACAAAACAAAACAAACAGACAAACAAAACCAAGGCTGTAATACCTGCTATACAGAAGAAACTCTGACCCAGAGGACAGATCTGGAGTCTCTGGGAGTTTTGACTCTTCTACTCATTACCTATATTTCTGTGTTGCTGTCCTTTACTGTTAAGTGGAAAAATATTCCCTATCTCACTGAATTATTGTGAGTATTACACAAAGAATAGTATCTGATCGAACCCCTCAAATAATAGGACTTCTGAATATGATAAAGCAGCTCTAAGCAGTATTTCAGAACACGTTGAAGGGAATCCCCTTTATGTCCAGAAAATGTGGCTTCTAACAGTCACTTACCCGTGAAGTGGGACTGTCCAAAACAACAAAAATGACAAAGATGTTAGCATTCCGGGCAGCCTGAACTGCTGCCAAGACTCTTTCTTTGCCCTCGAGGAAAAGGCCTCGTCCATCAGAGACTATCAGGAGAAGTTGTGCAGTTTCTATATTAGACATGAAAGGAAAAAAGGGAAAGAAATGCAAGTCATTTGTAACAATTCAAAACCACCTACAGTGTGACAAGTTAGTGTTGCTTGTTTCTGTACTATTAAGACCAAATACCCATGACAGTGATGAATTTTGGATATGAACAAAGGAGACCTTTGATGAAATCCATTACTTAGGAAAGAGACAAGACATATTAAACTTCTGTCAAGGTGGCAAAATTTCCCAGTAGTGCTTCAGGCAATGTCAAATGTAGGTCAGCTCCACTTGTAGACTAATATACACTAAAACATATATTTATGACTGTGAACCCTATGGACAAGTATGGAGTAGGCCAACAGAAGAACTCTAAATTTTAGTCATCTTTCACCTTGAGATTTTTGTCATTTCTTTGTACCTAATTTTTCTTGATGTTGATTTAAACAACTTAAATAGGAACTAAAACAGTGAATAAAGTGTTTTAAAACTTTTGGCTACATGTCTCTAGCTAAAGATTACACTACTTGAAGGTGGCCTCAATTTAGAAGTGAATGAGTTGGTTCACAGAGGATGTTTCTGCATGACAGAATCAGGACTGAGAGATTTTGGAAAGAGCATATTTGGCTTATTTGATTTTTGAATTATGTTCTTCTGCAGAATTGTCTTTATATTGAATTCTACAACCTTGTTCCTTTCATCCACAACTTCAAACTCAATCCGTCACATAAGAATATATCAATGTCTGGTTCACTCATTGATTATAAGCCTCAGAGATGGATTCAGTAGAAATTTCTGAATGAATAATAAGTGAGTAATGCTTAACGGTCCTCCATCTGTCTTTTCCTGTGCAGCATATACTTAAAATGATAGTGACAGATACAGAGAAATGCAGCTCACCTGGACTGACGTTTTGTGAGAAATGCTGAGCAGCTGCAAACATGCTGGCTACAGACTCTAGAAACTGGACCAACAAAGATAATTAGAAAACTGCTTAACTTCTTTTTCCATTGCTTTGAAAACAAATGACTTCTGAGACTGAAGTGAGTATTGCTAATTATCTTTTGGGGTAATAAGCAATAGGCTTTCCTGTCATCCACCTGGAGTAAAGGAAGGATGATTCTTGTATTGCACAGCATTTGTCCTTGAATGCAAGCACAGACATGTGTTGCCAGCTAGTCGACCCTCTAGTGTTCTGCAGTGTACCATAAAAGAAATACTTCCCTCGGAATAAGAACTCTATAATATGAATACCCATGAACAAAACAGCTGTCTTCTCTCAAGAAAATGAGTACAAAAGAAGTTAGAGCAGGAACTAGGAGGGCAGAAAGTATTACCCCCTGCTCTTTCACTGGCTTTATCTCATGTTATTTCTTCTCTAGTATACATGAAAGAGGGGAAGGCCCTGATCTACCTGACAGGTACTGGGAGATAAGTTTGTTGTTGTAAAATGTTCCAGAACACCAGTGGTGCCAAGTCAGATGATCTTTGAGCATCTGAGAAAAAGCAAGTCGCACCTTGGTTTATAAAGAAAGCCAAGGAACCTTCCATTATAGCTGTATTCCAGATGAG
Organism: Dasyprocta punctata; assembly: GCA_004363535.1. NCBI lineage: Eukaryota > Metazoa > Chordata > Mammalia > Rodentia > Dasyproctidae > Dasyprocta > Dasyprocta punctata. The sequence continues at coordinate 105,961 of RJWM01000089.1, read as the reverse complement.
GTTTGGTTTTTTTTGTTTGTTTGTTGGTTTTTGTTTTGGTACCGGGGATTGAAATCACAACCTCACGCTTGCCAGGCAGGTGCTTATGCCACTGAGCTAAATCCCCGGCCCTCAGATGAGGTTTACGACTATTCAGATTGATTTTTTTGGTCCTAAATACTATGGGGGTGGGTTGTAAAAACTATCCAACATCAGCTTATAAATAACTGAAAAAAATTTTGATTTCATCAGCATACCTGAGCAATCCTGGTTTTCTTTTGTTGGAATTTACAGAGCTGTAAAATCTGGGCCCCCGAGTAATCACTGAACTGCTCATGGAATGGGTGTAACAGCTTCACGGACTCTCCAAAACTTGAAGAAAAACCAAATACAGTGGGAATTTTGTTTTTATCATGAGATCAAACTGACAAGGCTGTGAAAAGGATTTTCCCAGTTAAGATTAAAAGGCAATCTTACCTGCATACTGCAATCTGACCCACTTCCAAAAGGGTTAGAGCGTTTCCAATCACAGCCAGTGACTCAAATGCAAGCTATGAAATAGAAAGGTCTAAGAAATCAGAAATTTTCTAAACCAGTGCCTCTCAGCCATTTTTTAACGTCAAGATGCTTACAGAAAACATTTTTGTATGGCATACAGGTGAGTATTACTGAGGCTTTAGTGGTCTCAGGTCCTGGTCAGTACCACAGATGCTGAAACACAGAATCTATTACAGTGGTAAGAATGGTTTTCCTAGAAGTTATCTAAAATTAATAAAAGTAATTTTGAGACCTGTGGCCCCATAAATCAAGACTTTTCCTTCTGTTTTGGGAACTACACAAAATAATCTTCTATGGGTAATAAGACTTTTTTTTTTTTTTTTTGGTCTTTTTGAGATAGGGTTTTACTATACAGTTCAGGCTAGCCTTGAACTCACAGCAGTCCTCCTGCGTCAGCCTCCTGAGTGCTGGTATTACAAGCGAGTACCACCATGCCTAGCTGGATAACAAGATTTTTTTTTTTTTTTTTTTTGAACTCACAACCTTGCGCCTACCAAGGCAGGCGCTTAAGGCACTGAGCCAAACTCCCAGCCCGGGTTTTTTTGAGGCAGGGTCGCACTATGTAGCTCAGGCCGGCCTTGTGCTCGCGTTGTAGCCCAAGCCGGCCTCGAACTCAAAATGCTCCTCCTACCTCAGCCTCCCGAGTGCTGGGATTAAAGGCGTGCGCCACCACGCCCGGCTTGGATAACAAGATTTAAAAACCAACTAAAACTCAAGTATTAAAATGGAGAATTTAAATGAGTTGACGCAGCACTAAACTGAATATAAATTACATATTGCTATAATCTCCATGTTTGAAGAAAATGGGAATCAGTTTTTAAAATAAATTGCCCCAAGTCATATGGTAGTTAAGTGGGAAGCTTAAGGGTGTGAACCCAGGCTCAGAGGTTACTGTTTTTTTAGTTGCTCACAGGCTTATGCTGGATCACTGTAAAAAATGACAAACATCTCATTATCTATAATGGTGGCAATATAAATAATCCTATTTAGGCTCCTAAACTTTGCCAACATTAACAGAACACTATATATAATTTCAGACTAAATAAAATACATATATTCAGAATACATTTTAAAAAATCAAGTTGTACATATTGGTATATTGTGTATATTCTGAAGATTAATTGAAACACTGTTTTATTGCACCTTGGAAAACAATCAGAGTACTTAAAATGCAGGTCGAAAATAGAATAGTATGGTTAAGATCTAAAACAATTTAGGAGACCTACAACAGTAAAGGACCAAAATAATTGCCCTTTTGTACTCTAAAATCTTAGATCTCCTCAAACGTGTATCATATTTTTTTTTTTTTGTCAGACCACAGTTAAAACATTTAAGATGGCCCATGGAATGTGATTTGATGTTAATCTTTCATCAGATTGCTATACTTTTCTCTTACTTACCTGTTTGGTATGGTTGTCTACCATACTAGAAGAGTCATCAATAGCCAAACAAATCTGATACTGACGTTTACTGGGCTTGGTCCTTCGAAGCCAAATCTTGTCTTTCCGGAATTGACTGGCAATGTATGGAATGACCTTCCGCATGTTCAGTCGCTTCCCTGTTCGATAGTCTCCTCTATTAAATGTACCCAAACAGGGCAAAGGTCACATTAATAGTATTTTAACAATACCAAATAATTAAGTCACCTAGCACATTAGTATTACCAGCTGAGGACAAAGGACCAGTACCTTCCTGACCAACAGCTAGAAACATTGGCTGTGCAAGTTGCAATAAATTTTGCATTGGATGTGAAGTCTCAGATTTTTCCTTTTTTATTCTAAGTTACGGCTTTAGACACATCTTTGGAAAGATCTAGCTGTGTTCAACAGGTAAACAAGAGAATTGCCAAGGCTCAGCTAGTTTCCCATTCAATAGTAATGGAGACGGGAAACTGCCTCTACAACTAGTATTATAGAAACCTTTGTGGTAGAGAGAACAAGTAAGGAAAGCCCACCTGGTGCCTTTATGGCAGAAGTGGCAACCTAGAAGCCAGCATCTTAGATGGCTCGTTGCTGAGCTCTGAGGTAATACTATCATCACTTTAGGTAATGTGAGGGCTTCCAATGGAAGACTTACTTCAATTTGGCCGCCTGGGTGGGCTCTAGTATGAGACGAAGCTGCTCACATAGCTGTTGTGAAAGAGGTGCAGTTAAGACCAGGTAACTCTGCCACATCTCAGCTGCAGCCTTTTCCTGTGACGACAACAAAAATGAGACATAACTTCAGACCATCAAAGCCAACCAAGCCATTCTAGCAAGATGAAGGATTAAATGAAAGTAACAAAATAATTTGCACAAAGCACCTCAACAGAAGCACTTTAAAACTTTGCTAAGCAAGCTGCTAATTCAGTTGTTTAAAAATGTTGTCTCTTCCAGCAAAACTAGACCCACAGTTCAGAGAATGAAACAAGACAGTATTTATGGGAATTTATGGCCAACCAAATCAATGTCTTACTCATATCATTTACCCTACAATCTATATGAGCAGATGTAAATGAGCAATTTTGGTACCAGCAGGCTAGCTACTCATTTGTGAGCTCTCAGTCATGTTTCAAAAGTAAGTAACAAGTGCAAATCCCTCAGATAATCCACTTGTCCCCAGACACTAAGCCCCATGACTTTCCTAGTGTGACAGCACTCAATACACACAGGTGGTGGGAATAATATAAAAATGTACACGTTATAATTTTAGGATGCAAAGTCATTAAACTGGCAAATCCACGCAGCCAGCAATGAATTGGTGGAGGGCACAGTAGACTTCTGTAAGCTTTTCAAACACTGTCATACCTATTACTTACATGATGTAACCAGCAACAGAAGTGAAAGGAACTAAACCTATCTGTTTCTCTATTTATCTAGTGGCAAAGTGGGCAAAAAAAGAAAGAACAGACTTAGGTTTTGGGTTTAATTATATTCTTCTTGTGCCCAGTGTCTAGTGGAACGGTAACTGGATTTTTAAGAACCTACTGAGTTGACTATGTGTTTAAAAAAAAATTGAAATCACACTTTTTCTTATATGACAAATCCAGAATAAATATAAAGACCAAATATAAAGACCAAAAGATAACAGGAAGTGGGGAGATAGGTCATTTTCAAATGGGAAGGGGTTCAAGAAATAGAGGAAAGGAACTGGGATATGCTATGTATATGTACAAACTCCACACAAGGAATGTAAATATTATGTACTGTAAACATATACCAAAAAAGGAGGGGGGTTGAAAAAAAACAGTTAAGATGTTATATACATGTACCAGTTCCCCAAAAGAAGTGTAAGCATGTAATACACTGATGTGCTAATAAAATAAGCCCTATAATGTTCATAATGTTAGCTAGTCATGTATTAGGGAGATGCACAATAGTAGTATGTCAGTTGAAGGAGTTAGAAAATAGGTTCACAAATATTTATGCAGTTTCACAGTCTTTGATAGATGAACAGAAATACTTGCATAAAAGTACATTAACACTGTACCTACATTCACATTAATTGCATAACTGTTACTCATTTTTTAGTGTCCAATATAGAATCTATCATTTCCAAAACTCCTTTCCTAACTGATAAAATCTGACACAACTAGACCTATGTTTATAGCAATTTTTAAGTTATCAAGTTTATTTGAAATCACTGTTTATTACTTCTATAAAGTATGAGTAATTAGGGGGTGGAAAAGGTATTTATGAAGAAAACCCAACGACTTACTTCTTCTGCATTTCCAGATTCATGTAGCTGCCAGGTTTCCAGCTGTCTTTCCATCTCGTGTCTTAGCTCATTGACATCTTTTAAAAAGGGCTAAGAAGAAAAAGCCACAATAAGAGGTGGCCCAGGTTGGAATCAGCTGCTTTTCTTCCTTGCAGTATGCAAATGCCTGAGACTCAAAACTTAAGCAAATGTAATGGTGCAATGAGAGGATGCCAGAGGACTGTTCTGCTTTCCATTTTAGAGAAACAGTATGGATTCTTTTGTTTTGTTTTGTTTTGTTTTTTTTGCGGCACCGGGGATTGAACTCACAGCCTTGCGCCTGCCAGGGCAGGCGCTTAAGCCACTGAGCCAAACTCCCAGCCCTGGTTTTTTGAGGCAGGGTCGCACTATGTAGCTCAGGTCGGCCTTGTGCCACGTTGTAGCCCAAGCCGGCCTCGAACTCACAACGCTCCGCCTACCTCAGCCTCCCAAGTGCTGGGATTAAGAGAAACAGTATGGATTAAAGAATACTTTCAACATGTATATATCTACCCTGGCCAAACAAATATCAAATCTTAACTCGTCAATAATGAAGATGGTCCCTGATAAATTTATACCGTCATTAAATCAAACTATTAGGGGAAAACAACCTAAACATCTCTAAATGCAGGCATTATGCTAAGATTCTTGTCACTTCGCTATTATGAAGTGTTAACTGACGTGAAAGTTCCTTACACAAAGAGCGGAATGTGAAGGCCAAGGGCCAGATCCATCATGCTAGACAAGTCAAGGCACTGTGACCAAGATATGCCCCTAAAGCCTTGTGTGATCACAGGCAGGACTTCTGAAATAAGACTGAATTATGGGGGCTTGCTGAATGAAGGAGGTGAGCCACTGTGGAGCATGGCTTGGAAGGATTTGTCTTCCTCAAAAGCTCCTCCTCTTGATGCTCTGCTTCCTGTCCTTCATGCTATGAGCAGCTTTCCGCTGCCATGCCATCCTGCCTTGGCCTGTGAACTGGAATGTGAGCCAGAATAAACCTTTCCTCTTTTAATTTATGATGAGGAAAGTGACTGAGACTGTGACCCTGGGATTAAGATTTGTGGGATGGGGTACAGTTCACTGGAGGAGGACTTGTTTAGTACGCGTGAGAGCCTGGGTTCAACCCTAGCACTGCATAAAAAAACAACACAAAGTGTTTGTACACTTCAGGAATATTCTTGAAAATTCCGTAAGGACATGATACCTTCTAGACAATCAGATGTTCCATAAAGCTCTAAAGACAAATATCTAAAAGCAATTTAAACTTGCTGCTTTAATCACTGGCAAAACAATTAGTGAAACTTTTAGTACCTGAAAAGTTGTATCCATGAGGAACTGATAGGCTGTATGAATGGTTGAATCTTGGCTTCTTTCTGGTTTCTTATCCACTGTCTCCTTTTGGGATCCATCTGTCTTGGGGTCCTCTTGCTCTTCTGTTTTAAGAGTATGGGTCTCCATCTCATCAAAGCCTATTTTCATATAAGGACGTAGTTCCATTTATTATGTTATTAAAAGACTCTTTACTATCACACATAGTAACAATGAATCAAATTACGCTCATTCACTCATCACATTTCCACATGTTCTTGTTCTCTGAGACAGTCACTGCAAGTTCTTACTGATTTTTGTCCCCTCACCTGATACTGAAAGCAACTGTTCTGGGGAGGAGAAACAAGACTGTACTTTGCTTCAATAAGCTTAGAGAACTGTGAGGTTTTTTTTGGTCATGTTCATGTAGAACTTTGATAAAAATAGAAACTAAGGGGTTGAGGGTATAGCTCACTGGTAGAGCGCTTTCCTTTCAGACCATGAGGCCCAGGGGTCCAATACCCAGCACGGCAGAAACAAAAAACCATTGTTTCATCTTATACATAGGGAAAATGAGGCAAAGAAAAACAAAGTAATAAGCAAAGCTGGTGTTTTAAATTAAGGGAACTCTTAAACTCACAGCTCTGTTCTTCCCATTATAATAAATGGCAGGGCAGTGGACAATGTCTAACATTCCTGAGGACAGATACTTAAAAAAAAACTTATGGCAGGTTCTTTTGAATCTGCATTTACTGCATTTCTGATAAAGTTGATAATTTATTATACGTATGCCCCTTTTAAAAACAAACTGTCTGGTAACAGGATTTGGTTAGGGTTACAGGTGGAATCCAAAATGTCCCCCAAAAGGCACACTGTGTTGAAGGTTTGGTCATTACCTGATGGGCTTTTGGGACATAATTCGAAATTAATTAGCTAAATGGGCTTATTACCAGTGTGAGGTGGGGCCTAACTGGATGAAGCATGTCACTGAGGGTTGTGTCTGAGGGTAGATTTTGTCCCTGGCTCTTTTCCTGTCTGCTTCCTGACTGCAATGAGAGTAGCTCTCCTCTGCCACACTTTCTGCCATGATGTTTCTGCCTTAGATTTAGCAGACTAGAAAACCTGAACCATGAGCCAAAATAAAGCTTTCCTCCTCTTAAGTTTATGTCAGGTATTTTGTTGCAGTGACAAACAGCTGACTAATGCAATTAGCTAGGAAATGGAAACTTTTTACCTTCTCACATTCATAGTTTTCTCATTTCTTTTAATAACTACAGTAGTCAAGGGTATACAGTTGTGATAAAGATACTATTTTGTATCCTACATATGTTTAAAGACTGATGGAATTTTGATGGAAATTCAACTTTCAGGGGTTTCCTTAATGGATCACATCCTTCACTCCACTCCTCCATCTTTCTACCCCAAACAAAATACAGTCAAATTATTTGCTCAGGTAATTACCTGAGCCATGAGTTAGAATATGAAATAGAAAAGACCAGACTAGACGACAGGCCAGAGAACTGACATTTCTAAATCAGACAGCTTGTGGAGGAGTGTTGGTCACTAGCAGGACTTACTGGAAGATGCTGTAGTTCCTGACTTGACTTCCTCTGGCTTCAGCTGCTCTGTGTCTACTGTTCTAAGTTCTTCCTGCTCCTCCATATCCATAATGATATCCTCTGTCTCCTCGTCCTGAGCCTTGCTGGACTCTTTTGCAGTCTGTTGTTGCTCCTTACTGGCCACATCTGCGAGAAGTGCACATACATAAGAAAGCTTAGGTCTTTGCAGAACAAAGCAACGATTGGGTGATGGTAACTGTCATGGTTTATACATTGTGTCAAGTTGAGAAGTCTAGAAGCTTAAGTAAGGCAGCAGCCCTACATGCTGGGGTGTAGAGCACAAGCAGTTATTGTGTCATTGTGTCAATTTGAGAAGGTCCAAGTTTAGCTGAGAGACTCGGCAGGGAGCCAGGGGTCTTACTTTGTAAACATCCTCATCCTGTGCAAAGGAAGGCAAGGAGATTTTGTGAATGCTACACCCAACCTGTGGTGGGGGGGTCTCCTGTGTACTATATGAGGGAGGAGAAGAGGCTTGCTCTTGCCCCCTTTTACTCTGGCTGCTTTTGCATGACTGCTGCCTTGAAGTGTTGCCCCAGTGCCATGCCACCCTGCCTTGGAGCCAGCTGATTGTGGACTGAAACCTCCAAAAACTGTAAGCTAAATAAACCTTTCCTTCCCTAATTTTGGGTGTCAGGTATTTTGTCTCAGCAACAAGGGAAAAGTAACCAAGACAGTAACTGACACAATATTACACACGTGACCACAGAATGAACTAGGATAGTTTGGGCACATGACTCAGAAGAGCTAATAAAAATCATCCTCTGTCACCAACCTGTAGGTGAAGTGTAGTTTACCAAAAATCAACAGTAAACTGAGCATGGTGGTACAACCTGTAATCCTAGTACTACTGGAGGTTGAGGCAGGAAGATCACAAGTTTGAGGTCAGCCAAAAAAATTAGTCTCCAGAAATTAAAAAAGAGCTGAGGAAGTAGTCCAAAGGTCCTGGATTCAATCCCCAGTACTATAAAAAATAAAAATGGTTTAAAAAAAAAAAGATCCCAGACCAACACTGAAATCACAGCACTGTAATCTGGGATAAATTGTTAAACTTCTTTGGTCTTGATGTGCTCACTGCTAGGGGGCCTATCCTAGTTCATACGATTATTTGAAGAGTTCCATGATCATGCAGCAAAAGACTCAGAGAAGTTTTTGACACAAAGCAAAAAGGTTCAAAGTGCAGTCAGGACTTTTGGACTGCTTAGCTTAGTTAGGCCAAAGTTTTAGAAAAATATTCCCTCTCTGTACCTAGACCAGGGTAGGAATCCATTCTCTATCCCCTTCAGGTCATTCAGAGTGACAACTTCAAAGACAAAGATCAAGCCGGGCGTGGTGGCGCATGCCTTTAATCCCAGCACTCGGGAGGCTGAGGTAGGAGGAGCGTTGTGAGTTCGAGGCCGGCTTGGGCTACAACGCGAGCACAAGGCCGGCCTGCGCTACATAGTGTGACCCTGCCTCAAAAAAACCAGGTCCGGGAGTTTGGCTCAGTGGCTTAAGCGCCTGCCCTGGCAGGCGCAAGGTTGTGAGTTCAATCCCCAGTGCCGCCAAAAAAAAAAAAAAAAAAAAAAAAAACAAAGACAAAGATCCACAGTAGGATCTTGCACCATTAAGAGCTAGACCAGTTACACGCAGTTTTTAATAAATGCTCTCAGTTCAAGTAAGTGTGGACAAAAAGACAAAGATAACCTAGTGCAGAGGAGTCATTTTTATACCATCTTTACAGCTAGATACTATTACCACTGGTTTATATATTAGGAATGAAACCACCATGAACACTAGAATCCTTTCTCTGCCAAGAATTTTTCTCCCTCACCTTTCAAGTAAAAACCCATCTTAAGTTCATACCTCCTACCACTGGAGAGACCTGCCTGGAGGTGACCATAAAAAAATGTTCAGTAGGAAACCTTGAGGTGAGCAGTAGATTTGGATATGGCTAACTGTTCACAGGGTATTTAGAAGGCTTGCTTTAAACCCAGGAACCCTTAGCATTTACAGTTGGCTATGGATACCTTTATATCAAAACCAAACTTTAATTTCCTACTTTAGAGAATACTCTTATTTATTGTGTGTTTCTTTTTAAAGTGAATATAGTCCGGAGACATTTTCTCTCCCTCCTGATATGCCCGGCAAGCCCATAGTCATGTGGCCTAGGATTTTCAAGAACTTACTGCACCATACATACCATAGGTCTGTGCATCATATGTATCACTGCCTTGTTTAATGTGCTCAAATACATCTGCGTCTTCCACCTGCATGTGAGGTTGGGATGGGCCCTGTTCAGCCTGGGTGTCATTATCCACAGTCCTCAGCCTCTTATGCACATGGTCATTGTGATCACCCATTGAGCGTTCGTTGTCAGCCTGACCAGGTTTCCTCTTAAAACTCTGAAGGAAGAAATAAGAAAATTCATCAGACGTTTGTCTGTAGTGACAAAAGGACTCAAGAAAACACAGTAAATTAGGTATAGTCATACAATGAAATTCAATGCAGCTATTAAATAGAATGAGGCTTGTATATGCTTATGCAGAACAATATTTTTATATTTGAAATAAATGGAGAAATACACATAGATCAACATCCACACTACATATGAGGGAAAGTATCTCTAAAAGACAATAAAACTAGTAGCATTAACTTGCTCTGGGAATGGTTCTTAGGTGGCTTGAGGATAGGACAGCATACCTTTCTAGGGGATTTGTTTTTATATACTAATTTCATGAGCATGCATTATAGCTCATCTTACCAAAAAAAAACAAAACAAAAAAACACCAAAACCAGTAACAGTGAAACAAGTGACTGGTTGGTGTTGGACAACAAGAAAACACAGCACTGGGCTGTCAGGCTCCACAGAGCAGGGTGGGAGTGGGTGCAGGGAAGAAGGCCCAGTGACGTTTCCAGAGGGAGAAACCAACGGTCCTGGTCTGCTTGGGCTACTGTTGTCATGTCTGGTGGGGAAGCAAAAGTTGGGGGTATGCTGTTTTTTTTTGTTTTTTTTTTTTAATGTACTGCATTTTAGAGCATCTTTTTCTATATGCAGATTTCACAAAAGTTTAGTGGAAGAGTGATAGAAACCTGTGTATTTTTCCTGGTGTGTTTTTGGGAGGCCAATCGGGCGATGAAATTGGATTCGTGGCCTTCTGCCTGGTTTGCATCTGCAGCTCCACTTCCGTGTTCCTAGGAAATCCAAACCGTAACAGTGAGATGGAAAAGTCATTAGAAACGCCAGTTACTGTGCTGCACAGAGCATTTCTCTCACCATTATGCTTATCTCAGAGCCAGCTAATTAGCCCTACCTACCTGGATGCTGTGGAACTCTCCTGACTAAAGCCCAGTTGGGACAGAAAACCAGGAGTGTCAAGACCCAGATCTAGATTATTCTCTTTGGTGCCTGTGTTCTACAAGGCTGACTTGGCTCACTGTCTACAAAAATGTAACACCTCACTCCAAAGACAGGAGAGACCTCAGAAACCAGGCTGTTTCATCAACCAGCTGAGCACCCTTCAAGTTGTTATGTAACTTCACTGAGGCTTATTTTGCTCAAATATAAAATGGAAAAAAATAGCAAAAACAGTATTATCAATCATGGAGCTATTACAGGGAGTTGGTAAAGTAATGAAAATCCTTTGCACCTCGTAGGTACTTAATGTATAAGGCTAATCAGCAAATCCTCTGATATTCAGTGCTGTTTAAAAATGCAAACAGCACCTGAACTGTAGCATACCAGAACACATTACCAGCAGGTCAAGGAATATAGTGCTTTGCTTTTTAAATTACAATGTTTAGAAGCCTAATGAAGTGCAAGGAAAAGTAAAGTACCCTTAAAGACACACAGGTGCGTAAGTCTAAATTAACACTTCCTTCCTCAGAAGCTTTTTGAGAATATGAACCTGATTTTCCTACTGAGACCAAGTCTAGTAACTGTTTCTTATTAAGCATATTGCTTAAATAAGCCTGTAGCAAATGTTCTGAGGTTTGTCCTGAGAGGTAGATAAAAGTATGCATACAATAATTTTCTTCAAAAATGAGAAATAACCTCTTAAGAAGACATCAACAATAACATAAAAGATCACACATAAACCAACTATGGCTAAAGAAAATGTGATTTCCGACAGGAAAAGGCAGCAGGCCCAGGCATTGAAGATGGGTCACCTCCTTCCCCTGCTCCTTCTCAGGTGCAGCCCCAGCCAACTCCACAGCCTGTGTGCTCTGCATGTTCTCCACAGCAGTCTGCCCACAGGATGCATGTTCCTTCCTCTCAGCAGCTTCAGGCACCTGCTCCTCTGTATCAGACTTCTCTCCTTCTTCCTTCTGCTTCAGCAAAGAAATTAAACAGCATTAAATAATGTGGAATCGTCTGTATAGCAAGCAGGCTTTCCACTCTGCAGGAGACTGGCCAGAGGGAGATCTTTAAACAGAAAATTAAAACACTTGCAGAGCCACATAAAAGCAATCCTACATAACTGAGAATAAAGCATTTTCTCTCTTTTTTTTTTAGGTTCTCAGTCTAATTCAGGAGGGCCTAAACTTGTGGCAATCCTCCTGCCTGGGATTACAAGTGTGCGTCACCACATCCAGCTCTTCCTCATTTTTAACTGAAGAAAAAGCCACATATCCTTTAATACCTGGGTCTGGAGACCTTGGTCAACAGGGATGCTATTTTTTCCCCCTTCCTCAGTATCTTCCCTGTCCTCTTCCTCTAGAGGTTGCTGCTGCTCCTCTGAGTTTTCTTCAGGGTATTCAGCAGTATCTTTGTCCTGGTCATCAGCTCCTGTGTCCATCTCCTCCTCCCCTTCCACCTTGTCATCGCCATGGGGGTTTTCCTCAGGCGCCTGTGGACCTTCACCTTCATCCTGGTCAGCCTCAGTCTGTTCGTTCATTTCCTCAGTTTCATGACCTGCTTCTTCTGTATCCACTGATTTCTCTTTGATCTCCAATGGATTCTCTTCTGGGTAGATACAATGAAAAAGAAGAAACTTCGAATTTTTAAAACTTATAATCTATTAAGCTGGGAAGTAATCATGCAAAGATTTTATAATTCTGTAAGCCAGGGAATGGCAGACTACAGCCCGAAGGTCAAACCTGGCTTTCTACATGTTTCTGTCAGTGAAGTTTTACTAGAACACAGCCACATCTACTCTCTTACTTATGTGTTGCACTCCTCCCTTGTACACTGTCTACAACTGCTTCAATACTGCTACTATAGAACTGGGTATATGCAGTGGCACAGTTATGGACTGCAAAGCCTAAGATACTTACCTTGCATTTTTTTAACTTTTTTTATCACACACAGAAAATATACCTCACATTCAAGTAGAAATAATCTTAATTTGCAAAAGTTTTATCAAGAGATTTGCTTTTCTACACTTTGGGTGTTCAGAAACCAGTTAATTTCATTAGCAAGTAATTTAAAATAATTGTTCCTTAGTATGTGTACACAGTATCCTAAGTAAGTCTGGTTATTTCAGGCTTATTGTACTGTCAGTGGGTTAATCTTAATTCTAGGTTTGCTTGGTTGTTGACTCCAGGGTTTCAGTCAGATTCCAAAATTGCATTTTTATATAAATGGTACCATCTATTCATTATTTTTTACTTTGCTAGTTTTGTTCCAATATGGTATCTTTTTATATATACGTATGTATTTAAAAACAGCTTTCTGAAGCATGTGACTCATCCACATCAGAGTGAGGCTGACTCATATCTGTGTCTGCTTCACCAATCAGCATGAATGGGGACCCTTCATCGTGGGGGCCTCCTACACAGTACTCTCCACCACAGAGCACCCCCCTAGAGGGTCACCGGGGTTGAAAAGTTGATGACAAAGGTATTGGTTGCTATCTTGTACATGGATTTTATTAGAATTGTTCAGTCTCATTCCCCATTATAATGACTCCATATTTCAAAATTAAACACACAATAATTAATAACTGAAATCATCATTTACCTTACCAGAAACCTGTAAATGGGCTATAAGAGAAGCCGGGGCATACACCAAGACTGCATTAGTGTTGATGTCGACCCACAAGACGGGCACATAGTAACAGTTTTGGAGAGACAGAGGTGTGTGTGGCAACACACCACCAGGGCACAGCAATGCCAGGATCTAGGATAGAAGTGTCAGATCTGCTAGCTTATGAGCTATAGGTCCACTCACATGAGAAACAAAAATGAAAAGCAGTTTTCTCGAATTGGGACTGGACTAACCAAACAATACCTGTGAACTGGCTTGAACACTCTTTGGGTTTCTGAAAGACTTACCTTCTCCTTCCTCATTGTCTGTGTCCTCACCACCATTTTGGTCTTCACTGTCAAGGTTCAAGTTATCTGGAAGGTCCAAGGCTTCAGGTTCTGGCAGCTTTTCCTGATTGCCATGGTAAGGGTCCACCTCATTCTCATCATACTCTCTCTATGGGGTAGTAAGGAGAACACGGAGAATTGCCAGTATTGTGTTTAAAAACAAACAAACAAACAAAAACACAGAGAAAGAGCTTTTTAAAAAACACAATACACATGAAATTATACCACACCAAAAAATAGAAAAAAATACCATGTCTCTCTTCCCTAAAATTATACCAGCATACTTTAGTGTCTTTATAATATTTTTAGGCATTTTGTGTTAGAATTTCAAATTTCACCTTCTGTTAGGTTCTCCAAGCATAACAGGCCCTGTGTTACTTTAAGCTCAAAGAAGACACTTATGAGATTAAAGGATCACAAGCTTCAGCTTCCAAACTATAGCACAAGTCCAGACACCATCATACTAGTACTTCAGTAACCAATACATATTTTATGTCCCTTTAAGAGCTTCTGTTGCACATTTCTTTTATAAAGCAATGAGAGAAAAATCAATGACTAGGGAAAAAATGTCCTGAAACACTCCCACAAATACGTGAAGTAGAGGCCCTGGTCTTGACACAGGAGAGTAGGTGAGCTTAAAATTCTTATTACCTCATCTATTTGTTCATTAATTTTGTCTTGGCCTTGTCCGCCATCATCAGATTCTGCTTCTTCTTTTTCTTGTTTCTTGTTTTGCTGACTTTTATCTTTGTCCAAATTCCCAGCATCCAAGTTGTCATCTTTAGCAACAAGTTCAGAATCTTCCTACATGTCAAAGTAGGAAAAATAAGTACATCATAATCAATCCACGAAACTGCTTCTGCATGAATTAATTCTGTTTAATGCAGCCCCTTAGACATGGATAATTCGTGCCTAGTAGGTGTACACCACAGACATATGCATGACCTACAGAACAGTTCAAGTCTGCCCAGACTGCAGCAAGAATAACAACTATTAGAATGGCGCTGTGATGATTAGAGGCATCACTCTCTGTGACTGCATGTTATACCCAGCCCTGGGAGTCTCCTGAACTGGGAGCTACAGAAATTCAGTAACCAACGAGAGAATAAATTTAGAGAATCTATACTGAATCTTAACTTCCTCCATACAACATGGGTTAACTCATGTCAGGCTACTCTTTTACCTCTACATACATAATGAACAAGATTAAAGAAAAAAGGAAAAGGAAGGAAGAGAAGAAGAAAAGGAAAAGGAAGAACAGTGACAGGTTGTGGGAAGATTACCTCCTCTCTCACCCTGTGAACTTTGGGGATAAAGAAATGTTTAATACCTCATCCATTCCTGGTCCTGTTTCTTCAGTTTTACTGTCTTCTTCATCATCTTCATCGTCATCATCACCCCAAAGTCTTTCATCTAGTTTGTCAGCTTCCTCACCGCTGAGATCGCCCATCTGTTTATCCAGTTCTTCACCCTCACTATCAGATTTGTCGTCATCCTCTTCTGAAAGGGAAGGCATGGAGCTTAGGCAGATTCCCAAACTGAACCCAGTCCTCTGTGTATATAAAAAGGCACACAGCCACTTCTTGGCAAGTGTCCCCTGTGGAATTTACTTCAGTTCTACTGTATTTTACATAGTGGAGGAATAAGACTGAAATGTGTGAATAAACAGAAGAATGCTGTTAGGATATCAGGTTCTGATGCCGGGGTAGGGGGGCGGGGGGTGACTTCCCATTATGAGACTCAGCTCCCTCACTGAGCTTTATTCATACCTCTGGAATGACAGGTAGGATTAGGTGATTCATGAGTTATACCCTCCCATCTCCAAAATACTGGTATTTATGATTTTATCAGACATCTAAAATCAGAACTAAAACAGACAACAGAACTGCATGTGATCTGTGTGTGTGTACCATAAATGGAAAAAATACATTAGAATTTGTTAAATGACTTGAGTGGTAGGCCTAAGGGGTCTTATTTCTTTCCTACATTTTCATTCCAACAAAAGTCTATTGTATTTATAAGAAAAGTTCATTAAAAAAAAAAAAAAAAAAAACTGCCCAAAACAACTTACTTCAGGTTGACACTATATTGGAAATAGAAATTTGGCATTTGGGATTCTCCCCAGTTGTGCACTGTGGAGCTGCCGCAATTAATGGCAGGCCGCCAGGACATCAAGCAGGGTCCGCAGAACATCCACCTCAGTGGGACAGGGAGCAGAACATCCACCTCAGTGGGACAGGGACAGCAGAGAAAGCTGCTAAGGTCATCACATGCAGTTATACAAGGAACCAGAGTTTTTCAAGAGACTGCAACTATAACTTCCTAGATAAAATATTTATGCTTTCAAAAATAAGACTAAGGTGACAAATAATCTCACACCTTGTTCTTCAAGCTCCCCATCATGCATTTTCCCTTCGAAATCCTCTGACATCTCAATGGCATTATCCTCGCCTTTAATATCAGATTTTGAGTCAGGCTCTTCATTGTCCTTTTCTTGACCCTTCTGAAACGAATCTTCCACCTGTATCAAAATGCATTATAGGAAACAAAAACAGAAGTTTTAACCTTACTGATACTTTCTTTAGTTCTATGACATAATTGCCAAGGTTAACAATGTAAAAGTATTCTCGGAAGAGAAAAAAGAACCAATGGCCACTTGCAGTGATTTACAAAAACTTGTTTTAATATCTCAACTTTCACTTTACTGCTTTTCTGATCACAGAATATGGAACTTTGTTCAGGTTTTCTTCACAAGAAGTTAAAAAAAAACTTAAAAAAAAAATTCCAATGATATGTTAAAAGAATTGAGCTGGGCATGATGGCTCATGCGTGTAATCCCAGCACTTGGGAGGATGAGGCAGGAGGATCACCATGCAATGCCAGCCTGGACTACATAAAAGAGTTCAGGGCCAGCCTGCATTACACAAAGCCGGACCCTGTCTCAAAAAAAAAAAAAAAAAAAAAAAAAAAAAAAAAAAAAAAAAAAAAAAAAAAAAAAAAAAAAAAAAAAAAAAAAAAAAAAAAAAAAAAAAAAAAAAAAAAAACGGTATGTATTATTTTAAAACAAAATTCTACTGTTATCCAAATCTTTCATTTTGTCAACTTGATCACTGAAAGATAAGATGATACTCCACAGTGAATATGATTTTGTTCATTTTTCTTTAATGGTACCATAATTTAAATAATTCTCTTTTGCTAAATATTTGAATCATTTCACAGTTTTCACTATTACATAATCAACATCCTTGTATAAACGTACATATACACTCATATACTTACTTATTTATCTTTGAACCTTACTAGCATTTCTGTAAGGAAACACGGGATTATTGGGTGAAACAATATACTGCCAAATTTTCTGGTAACTTTTTATTCCACTTAAGGTTTTAGATTATACTTTTCTACTAAGCTTTCACAGTTTTAAAACCTTATTTCTTTTCATTTAGGAAAGCAGTGTGATTAAGTCAGAAATACAGAAGTCAAAATAACAAAGGCAAGCAGAGTTCTACCATATAAACACACACTGGCCAGGCGTGGTGGTGCACGCCTTTAATCCCAGCACTCGGGAGGCTGGTGCAGGAGGATCACTATGTGTTCGAGATCAGCCTGGGGAACAAAGTGAGTTCAAGGTCAGCCTGAACTGCATAGTGAGACCTGTCTCAAAAAATAGGGCCGGGGATTTAGCTCAGTGGCCTAAGTGCCTGCCTGGCAGGTGCAAAGTTGTGAGTTTGATCCCTAGTACAAAAAAACCAAACCAAAACAAAACAAACACTCACACTGCCCTTTTGGTTTTTAATTTCTTAGTTTTCCCTGTCAAGGAAGAAAAGAATTGAAATTGGATTTTGGTTTTTGTTGTTTTTCCAAAAAATAGCTATAAATGGAACTGGTTATTTTTATGTGCTTGCATCGGCAGCACATATACTAAAACTGGAACTGGTTATTTTTAATAGCTGTAACCACAGTTTTGAATACAAATTTATGATCTGATTTAGACTTAGAATATAAGTGATAAAAAAATTAAGTTTTATTTCCTCAGGTAACAGTTGATTAATCTAAATAACTAATATACCATTATGGCTTAATTTAAAGTGGCTCCCACCAGGGTGCAGTGGCACATCCCTGTAATCCCAGCACTTGGGAGGCTGAGGCAGGAAGGTCACCATGAGTTCAAGGCCAGCCTGCACTACATAGTGAGACCTTATCTTGAAAAATTTTTTAAAAACTAAATAGCTCCAAAAGTCTCACATGTTTGGTGACTGGATTATGGGGTGGTATAGCTGCCTTGCTGCTGGGAGGCAGGGTACGGTCTGAGGAAACGGGATGGCCTGGGAGGGTTTATCTCTCTCACCACGTCCTCCCTTCACTCTCTAGACTTCCAGAATTCCATGACGTGAGCAGTTTTTCTCCACTCAGGCCCTTCTACGATGCCATCAACCATGCAAGGACTGAGGCTTCTAAATTGTGAGCTAAAATACACCTCTCCTCCTTTAAGGCTCTCATGCATTATGTTTCAACAACTAGGAAGGTAACTAAGACATGTCACAGATGAGATGAACATTCTAAAAGGCAATGCAGTAATCATTATAATCATAGCATTTGAACATTTAAAAAGCATTCTTGATTCTAATCAAAGGAGAGTATGTATTTTAACATTTTATCAAGTTTTAAAGACATTCAATGACAAAATCTATTAATAGTACATGTCATTATTAATGCAACTATCATTATAATACCGAATCTTTTTATCCTTAAAAGTACTATTATTAAAAATACCAACAAATGTCTCCCTACTTAAAAACAAACTGTAAGCCAGGCATGGTGGCACATGCCTATAATCCCAGTACTCAGGAGGCTGAGGCAGGAGGATCACTGTGAGTTTGAGGCCAGTGTAGGCTATATGTTGAGTTCAAGGCCAACCTGCACTACACAAAACTAGACCCTATCTCCAGAAACAAAACAAAAACAAAAAAAACAAAAACAAAAAAAAAGAACAAGCTGTAAGTCACTGCCTCCAAAATTATAGCTATAATCAGTGACTGGGTTGCAAAGGTCCTCCCTGTGGCTTTTAGGCTTTTTATTTATATCTACTGCCCAGACTTCAATATCTCCAGGGCACCATAGGTCAGGGTGAAAACCATTAACTCTGTACAAACTATTTATATGTATGACTTAGACGCTGAAAAGAAAAGGAAACAGGAGACAGCATTTGTAGCCTACACACTACTACATATGTGTGAAACACACCTGTTCTTCGCTTTCGATCCTATCACTCACATCCTTCATGCCCTCGCCTTCTCCAAGTCCACCTCCCTCATAGTCATGGAATTCCGTTGCTCCTTCTCCTGATGAATCTTCCATAAATTCTTTGGGCAAGCAAAACCCCTTGGGAAAAATATGGAGGGAAGGGTTAGGTACAAACTCAATTTTTAAAAAGTGCTTATAGTCCTGTCACAGGAAAAATAAAAATCAAACAAAGGCTTAGTTATTTAAATATTTCTGGTTATCTTAAACCTACGCAAGTACAGCAGACCTTGGACATTCTTTTCTTTTTAGTGGTCACAGCTGTTAGGCAGTTGACTACAGGACTCTACCATAGCTAATACATCACACTGCCAATACAAAAATTTGGATGATATATACTAAAAGGAAGAAACTTAGGAGCAAGTCACTGAGCCAGGACAGAATGGGGTTGACAGAGAAGAACACAGACCTGCTGACAAGTTCAAAGGGTTAACAAAACTATTTCATGTCCAAAACGCAGTATGAAAAAAACCAAACAAACTACTAGCCTATGAGACCAAAGTAAATAGGAAAAGTAGTATATGAAGGTAAAGACTTTCAATCCAAAGAGAAAAAAACATGTTATCAAGATATTTCTCAATCTAAGGATGAAGATATACTAAAAAAGTAAGGTGCCGATTTTGTTTAACTGATTTATTTTTTCACTGAGCTATATTAAAAGAACATTTGGACATAGGCAGTAGGAGAGCCACAAGGTCTTCTCAGGGCACCTCACTGCAGTAACTACATTGGGACAGCCTCTGGGCCGCCATGTATCATCATATCAGAGCTATTCCCATACTCAGAAGCCCACCCAGCACCTAGGCCTGAGGAGCCAAAGTTATTTTAGAACCTGTCAAATGACAGCAGCTGTGCAAATGGACAAATACAGCTGATCTAGATCTCAAGGCATCCTTGTCTTATCTCTGATAGATAAGGGACAAACCTGAGAATCAACCACTTATAATTCAACAGATACACACATATTTATGATGCATTGAGCTTGCCTCCCACTGTTTAACTCTTGCCAATATTTCAGACTAGACTAAAAATTTCTTAGTGCTTACAAGAACCCCAAACTCCACCTTTGGTTTATAAATTCATTATCTTGCACAAATGAATCTCATTTGTTTTATATTTACGTGGAAAAGATTCTGTCAGAATATAAAAAAGAAACAAAATAACCAGGTGTGGTGACGCACGCTTGTAATCCCAACACTTGGGGGGCACTGAGGTAGGAGGATCACCTCCAGTTTGAGGCCAGCCTGGGCTACATAGTGAGTGAGTCCAAGGCCAGCCTGTACTATGTAATGAGACCCTGTCTCAAAAAACCCAAAAAATAATTAATTAAAAAAAGAAGAAACAAAATAAAACTTATGTACTTATTTGGAGGTAGTTCTCACAAAAACGCTAACAAAGGCAAATTCCATTTTACATATGAAGAGTGTTCTGGAGAGGTTATGTGATGAATTCAAGAGTCCAAGAATTGAACACTCCTATGACTGGAACTGCTGTTCCGTGCTGTGTCTTTTAGAAGTCACTGTCTCCTGTCCCTTGAATTTAAGAGCAGGGTCTATAATCTCTAAATTCTTGGTGCTTTTCACAGTCATAAGTACACAGCTGAATGAACTAGTGACTTCCTTACTGAAGGAGTACCCTCCTCCTGATACCTTTACTGTTAAGCCCTAAGGATTTATCCCACAGGTAAGAAGTTCAAACTGGGGGGAAAGGAGAGAAGGGTGTGTTGGCAAAAAGCAGGGACTTATAGTTAGCATCTGCAGTCCAGGAATTCAGTGTAGGTGGTCTGCAAGTTCTGAGACTACTGAAAACAGCATGACAAACAGGTACCAAATAAAGCCTGAAAAACTCAGAGCAAGAGCAAATCACCTGCAATTTGTGAGTCCAAACTAAAAGTCCATTGAACACAACACTGAAGGATCCCCGCTACTCATGCGAACAGTCCTTACCTTTTGGGCAAGCTCTGTGAAGACCTGGGCAAGCACAGAAAGCAGTTTTGCAGTGCTGCGGTGGGTCGCCAATGACACAGTCAAGAAGAAGAGGACGAGGTCTGAGATGCTGCAAAGCATGGGCACCAGGCGCACCAGCAGGCAGCAGGACTGGCTGAAGAGCTAGGGACAAGCAAACCAAAAGATCAGTTGACACTGCTATTCTTTGGGGTGATATCACTGTTCTAGAACTAGTGGCAATGGCTATACAACTTTATAAATATGCTAAATGTCATGAATGGTAAGTCTCATGTGTTTTTATGTACCCCCTCCCATATCTTCATGAGATTTCTTCCTCATATACACAAACTCCCACAAAAGTACATTTAAAAGCTCAGTTACTTTAGTCTCACTTAGTTTACAGTGCTTTTAATAAAATATTTGTAATGAAGTTATGCTAGGAAATCGAAGCTGGAATAAAAGCACTGCTGATAAACAATGAATGTCCTACAAAATAAATTACCTCTCTGGACTAAAGACACTATAACTTACTCTGTTGGCTTATTTTGAAGGGAATGGGGTTTTCAGGGGATGCCTATTAAGTCTTGATAAGAGTAACATCAATCATCAACATCAAATACCTGGGATATGAAAGAATCCTAAAATAACCACCACTCTGCATTGTTTATTTCGCATGTAAGCAACTCGCAATCATAACCTTTTGGAAACTCTAAGCTTTTCTCAAAGTTTCTCAATGACCAAATTCTTAGTGATTCTGAGGCCTGCTTTGGGGCTCTCCACATGGAGTAAGATGAGGGACACTCTGCCTTTGCTCAGGTGACTTTCAAAAGGAACAAGCTTGTAAAAGGCAGCTGATTACCATGTGCTTTGATGCTGTGCCATCTTCTCCATATGATTTTAGTCTCTCCAGTAGCTCAGAGATGGTAGAAATTATTTTCTGCACATGCAAAGTGCTCACATCAGCCCAAAAGTCATCCTGTAAGAGTTTCATTAGATGTCCTGGTTGCAGTCTCTCAAAGTCTGCTCCTTCTGTCATTCACAAAAAAATAACACAATGATCAACAGAAAATAACCCTTGCCATCTCTTCTCATGCACAGTCATTTATTTCTAACATTTATTCTTAACTGGTTAGTTACAGAAATACATCATTAAGGAATAAATCAAATGCAAAACTAATTTTTGTCTGATTTTAAACATACCCTCCTCTTCTTGTGGTCTTCTTTGGGTAGTGCTTGCCTCTGCTTTTTTACTGTTTCTTTCTGCTAAATTCTGGATGGCACAAAGGATGGCCCGGATGGCAGTTTCCATTTGCTCTGAAAAATCTTCCACAAAGCTTTTGTCTAACATTTGGGTTCCTGGTATGAAATGTGGTACAAAACAAGCAGAAAACACCAATCACTTGCTTTGCTGTCTCTAGAAATCATTAACAATATTCATTTGTTACTTTAACAACTGGTCACCGGGTAAGCAAGCAGTTAAGTTTAGTGGGCCACAGTATCAAGCTAGGCTGGATGCCAAACTGTTTTAAGATATATGCCTTGCCTAGATAAACCTATAAGTTTATCATTCTGTATTAAACAATTTGTAAAAAGAATCCCCACCACCACCAAATGAAAATAAGACAGTGTGTCTATCTTAGTCCACCAAACAGCCCTGAGCTTTTTTTAGCCTAAGGGAAAACTGGCACACACAGGTGAGCCTGTGCTGCCTTCTTACACATGTGCTATTAAGTATGTGACATCATGACCAATTGAAGACAAGACATTCAAACAAATGAGGAAAAGAAGGTTGAGCTGTAGATTCTAACCACTTTCCAGTCTTAGGACCCAAAATACGTGCAGCAAGACCAAAACATAATCCAGACTTAAATCTATAAGACATCATTTCTATGAGGGACTTTTACTTCTTTATAAATAGTCCTTACCTCCTCGGCTATTTGAAGTGAGCAGATGTGTTCTCCAAGTAGTAAAGTCATCCACAGCTTTATCAATTTCCTTTTTTACATATTCCAGGCTTTCAACTAATGCCACTGGTGGATCTGTTTGCTCAACCTCTGTTCCTGGAACAATGAACAAGGACTGTAGGCCTTGCAAATGAGCTGACACCTGGGACAGACAAGTGAGCCCAGAAGAGCAAACTTCAAAGTCTTTCCTGCAACAGAAATGCCACAATGTTGAAAAAAAGGACTGTACACATAAACACACACGCACCCCCTCCTCTAACCACTAAACTATATACAGAGCAAAACTCCTGGTATCTGAAGGTTTACAGCAAGACATTTCACACAAAGTGCCATGCAAGTTCCACTGATCAGCAGACGATGGAAGCATAATTGTTTCATAATTTTATCTGAGACCTAAAATTTTTTTTTTTTTTTTTTTTTTTTTGCGGCACTGGGGATTGAATTCACAGCCTTGCGCCTGCCAGGGCAGGCGCTTAAGCCACTGAGCCAAACTCCCGGCCCTGGTTTTTTTGAGGCAGGGTCACACTATGTAGCTCAGGTCGGCCTTGCGCCGCGTTGTAGGCCAAGCCGGGCTTGAACTCACAACGCTCCGCCTACCTCAGCCTCCAGAGTGCTGGGATTAAAGGCCTGTGCCACCACGCCTGGCTGAGAACTAAATATTGAATTGAGTACTTAAGCACATGAAGGAAGAGTAAATACAAACTCACCAAGAATGATAGAGAGTTTCACAAGACTGCTGCCTAATTTTGTCAACATCAGCTTTCATAATTTTAATGGTTTTCAGGAGCTCTGTTATCCTCGCAGTTGACTCTTGCCAAAGTTGGTCCTGTTTGCGCATCCGGCAACCAGAGGGCAGTTGAATTCCAGGTACTGGGGATGGGTAGTCCACATCAGAGGTAATTACATCAGGCACTGCACCAGACAGCTGCTCCTTGGTGAGTTCCAGTCTTTCCAGGTAGGGGGTAGAAGGCTGGGCCTGCACTGGAGACTGATTGTGGTCTGCAGCCAGCACTGCACTAGGACAGCACTGGAAGAGCCAGGAGAGCTGCTCAAGCAGGATCTGGCTCTGCATAGCCAGATGCTGTAGCCGCTCTGTCCACTGCTGCACACCATCCTGAGGTGGGAAGGCCACAGGGTAGACCAGGGGCTCTGTCAGCCTGCTGTGTATCTCCTGCACACAGCTGAGAAGGTTCCTATGCAGATAAACCCATTGGAAAACACAATGGTATCTTCAACAATGTCACCATGTTATTTTCAACAACAACAGCAAAATATATATATATATATATATATATATTTTTTTTTTTTTTTTTTTTTGGTAGCTTCTGAAGAAGCATGGGCTTTTCCATGTAATTAAGAAATAAGAAGGGCTGGGGTTATTGCTTAGTAAAGAACACTTACCAAGGATATATGAAGCCCCAGATTTGCTCCCCAGCACACTCCCACAAACACACACTCCCGCCAAATAGGTGAGATGTCTGTTCAAATGCCTCCCAAAATACTTAAACACATTCTTCAAGAGAGGTATCAAAACTCGTGTCTCATCATCTGATCCTTAGAGTCCACATAATCACCAATGCAATGATTTCAATTATCTATCATCTAGTGAATAGTGTATACCTGCTAAATAAAACCTAACGAATGCAGCAGAAATTAGATGAAGCCAAAGTGAACATAGACTCGAAATACTACCTCTTAACCCAGAGCCATTAAGTGAAATGACAACAGCCTTCCTGTTTTCACTGAGGAACTTTGTATACAGCTCAGGAAATTGCCAGCTGGTGATTCCAAAAGACTAAGACAAACAGACTCAAATCTGATCTGTGCCCAAAGACTAGGACACCTGATATAGTGAACACTGTCTCTCTATAAAGCCACAACTATTTTTGGCCTCATTCTAGATCCACACATAGTTCGTCCATGACAATCTGTCTGACTCAGGCCTGCAATCATTCCTCAGGCCTCATTCTCTCCAGAGGTATGGCCACAGCATGGGGGACTGGAGAATCAGAGACATATTACCAAAACCAAATAGCAAGCAGGCATAGTGGCATATGTCTGTTTGTAAGCCCAGCACTCTGGAAGGCTGAGGCAAAAAGATCACAAGTTTGAGCCCAGCCTGGGTAACCTAGTGACACCCTATCTCTAAATGAAAAAAGGTTGGCAGTTCAGTGCAAAGACCCCAGATTCAATACTAGTACCACCAAAAGAACACCCAAGCAGTAGAGCCAAGAGAAACTCCTTCTGCCTCTTTTGGCCTCAAACTCATTTCACAGTTGACAGCAATTTCTATTCTTCCCACCATGTGCAGCAAATCTGAGGTGGCCTACACAGTACCTACTAATATATGCTACCAACTGAACTCATTAGCTGATACCTGAGGATGACCCACTGCTCAGTCAGTGTTGTCAGGGAGCGTCGCTGTCGAATGAGAATCTTCATCAAATGTGCCGAGAACCCTTTACACCTCTCAATGTTCCCCACGCCCATTTCCTGGCAGAGGGAGAAAAAGCATGTTAAAGATGCTGCTGGCAAAAACCAACCATTGAGGTTCAACTAGAAAGCTGTTTCATGGGACACTGTGTGGGTTCGAGTCCCTCAATTTATAGTAAACTGCAAGTCTGTCTAGATGCAATACATTCATCTTTTCTGAGCAGTGTTTCCACAGATTGCTGAAATTCCATCAGGAGGAAGTAGGTTTAATGTAAAAAAAAAAAACAGTAATGGTCTTAATTCACAATGGAAAAAAGATTAAGATGGCATTCTCAATACAAAGTTTTTCTTGCATAATTTTTCTTAAATAGTTGGTTCTAGTAAGTGTACATAATAGAATTTATTATGAGATGCTTTATGATTTACCACAAAATTATACTGATTTATTGTATCTGGAGTTTAATGATGTTCTGCAAAAAGCTCAGTCACTTCCATTAATGGACTGCTATTACTTGATGAGGTTTGAGAATGCCACCCTGAGGTATACTGAATAGAAGCTTTCCCTGGGCTCCAGCAATTTCTATGTTTTATCATTCTACCTTGGCAGGAGCTGACAGGGCTGCATTAAGTCTGGTGTGCCGCGCAAGAGAGCGATAAAAATACTTCTGGCATCCATCCCATGAAGACGCAATTTCTGCAAGCAGCCTGAAAGGAAATCAACAATGATTTATTTTATTAAAACCACAATCACCTATCCCAGATTCTACAGACTTAGAGATTGGTATATCTGGTTACAACCAAAAGTCAACAGTCTGAACAGATTTATTTCTATGAGGATTAATTCAATCAGGCACATATTCCTTTATTCAAATGTATACAGAGCATTAGAAGTATCATGGGGAAATAAATTATAATATGGTTTCCCCAGTTAAGTCCCTATAACTGTTCTAGCAGTGCAGGCTAGGAGTCATGAAGTCTGATGCCCACCAGGTTTAGGTAGATAATATAAATCAGGGAGAAAATGATACACAATAGTGACAGCTGACCTCAATGTTAGAGAAGTCACAGGAGTTGCTGAGAACTAAAGTAAATTGGGGACTATGTGTCCCATCAAAAGGAGAGCCATGACTCAACAATGGTGAATTGCCTACCAAAGGGAAACACAAGCCCACTTGGCAAATTATCATGAAAAATCAAAAGTCCAGGATGCTGGTGTAAAATGTCCTCTTTTTATAATGCTGTATGATTCAAATTGAAAGCCCTCTGAGGGACACTGAACAAACAAAACACATGTAAAGTATCATTTACAACCACGCTGTGTGTAGTTAACATGGAAGTAAATGTCTTAAACCCTATGGACTCTCAAATTCGAGTGTATTATCAGAAGCTAGACATAGGCAGCAAAAAATGTGGCCACAGTCGAGTATGGTGGTGCACACCCATATTCCCAGCACTCCAGAGTCTGAAGCAGGAGGACTGCTGTGAGTTTGAGGCCAGCCTGCACCACATAGTGATTTCAAGGCCAGCCTGAACTACATTAGTGATACCCTGTCACAAAACAAAACAAAACAAAACAAAACAGCCAACCTTTCAGCCTTCCATCCATACAATCAAATCAAGTGAGGAAACCTCAGGAATACCAAAGGACCAGAAAAAGAGAATAGAGGCTGAGGATGCTGTTAAATGGTAGAACATATATGCTTTAGCATACCCTGGGTTCAGTCCCCAGCACTGCAAGAACAAAACAAAAAGATCAAAAAACAGGAAAAGAGAACACAGGAAAGAAAAACAAACCAAACCAAACCAAAATGAAGAAGAAAGAAGAAGAAGTAAGAAGAAAGAAGAAGGAAGAAGAAGAAAGAAGAAGAAAAAAGAAGGAAGAAGGAGGAAGAAGAAGGAAGAAGAAAGAAAGAAAGAAGAAGAAAATTAATACTTTCTGAATGTTTACCAGGTTCCAATTTCTGAGTCAGGCACTTTTATAAATGTCTTTTTCTTTTTTCTCTTTTTTTGGGGGGTGGGGGTGGGGATGACAGGAACTGAACTCACAACCTTGCGCTTGCCAGGCAGGTGCTGTGCCGCTGAGCTATATCCCTGGCCCAATAGTGTCTTTCTTAACCTTTACAACTCGCAGGAGAGGCAGTGCCATCCTCTTTATGGCAAGTGAGGACATGGAGGCTTGAATAACTTGTGCCATTCATAATTGAGGAAGAAATAACAAACAAACCTAGAATTGGCCTCCTGAGTGCTGCTGACTATGGACAGTGCTCTCCGGAGATCTAATGGGTGAAGATGAAGCAACTCTTGCGGATTTTTTGAACGGGCCCAGGTGAGACCTTTGCGGTATGACAAACCTAGGAAACAGCATTCGTTTAGGCAAAGAAACTCAGAAAGGATGAATTCCCTTTACCCCTGCCTCTCCAAGCAAAATTCTGTGAAAAGCGACATCCAGAAGCTTGCGGAGATGCAGGCTCTTGCCCTGCCCCTCAGGGACAAGATAAGCACCTACAGTTTATCAGTATTCTCCAGATGACTCATGCTCAGCAAAGTTTGAGAATGACCAGTCATCCTTTTACAATGGAAGGGTGGGAGCTGTACAAAACATGGTGATAAAAAAAAAAATATGGGATCTGAGAAACTCATTACAAAATTATAGAAATTTGGGAATCAATAGCTCATCATAGCACTGTTCTGCCTATGAGAACTCTTGGAATGACATTTTAAAACCTTGCCTGCCACTACATTTTCCACTCTCTCTTGAATGCTCCCCAAAATCACCCACTGTTTTTCTCCTCCCCAAAAGCTGGTGATTACATTTTATGGTGCATCAGGCAAAAACCTTACCAGTTTT
Source organism: Dasyprocta punctata (assembly GCA_004363535.1). NCBI lineage: Eukaryota > Metazoa > Chordata > Mammalia > Rodentia > Dasyproctidae > Dasyprocta > Dasyprocta punctata. Next base: position 77,997 of record RJWM01000089.1, on the reverse strand, counting down.
TGCAAGGTGTTTAAAGAGGTCTGATAAAGCTCGCTGCTTCTGCATGAGAATGTGCTTGGCTTCTGACCGCTGCTTCTCTTTCTCTGCAGATGGCTCCACCTTTAGGTTCTGCAGCTCACTTACACAGGAAATCACTTCACCTGAGGAGAAGACATGAAAATCCCAGCGGGTTATGAATGTGTCCATGTTACTCAATACTTAGGCCCTTTAGTAGCAGTGAGGACCAGGTACCATTTATCTCTGAATCTGGGTATTTAACATAGTCCCTAGCATTTGATAAATGCTCAATACATGCTTAAACTAAACTGGTCAAGCTGTATGGAAATAGAAATGTAACAGTACATAGGATTTTATGTCTCTTCAAAATAACCAAAAAAGTGATCTTTTAAAATTTAGGACTTTTATACACAATCAAGCAAAAAAGCACTTACTGGATACTAACAATGTGCAGTATTACATTAGGAATTTTAATCACCTGAGGGAAATTTCTGATAAATACCGTATGTATTAAATTCCTACCTTGTATCTAATACTTAGTAAATTATTCTTTTAATCTGCAAAACCTCAGCAGCACTTACTTATAGCTCCATTTTACAGACTTTAAAGAAAGGATCAGAGGTCTAGTCATTTCTAAAGACCATTCACCTTATAAGTGGCTGAATAAGTGGCTGGCCTACCTAACTTCCAAACTCAAGTTCTTCTTTAGTATCATGATGCCTTTCTGAATATACATGTGCACCACCAACTTGCCACAGACAGTGTTATAGCTACATTGCACCAACCTCCATAAAATTACTATGTTGAAGTCCTAGGCCCATACCTCAGAATGTGACTACATCTGGAGATAGGATCTTAAAAAGGTAATTAATGTAGAGTGAGGATATGTCCTAACTCAATGACTAGTGCCCTTGAGTGATTACAACCCAGAGTAGAACACACAGATGAACAAGTAACCTGGGAGGACACAAGAGGAAGGTGGCCATCTATGAGCCAAGGTGGGAAGCCTCAGAAGAAACCAGCTCTACTGGCATGGTCAACTTGGACTTTAGTTTCTTTTTCTTTTCTTTTCTTCTTTTTTTTGCAGTACCAGGGATTGAACTCACAGCCTCACGCCTTGCCAGATAGGCACTTAAGCCACTGAGCCAAACTCCCAGTCCTAGTTTTTTTTGAGGCAGGGTCACACTATGTAGCTCAGGCTGGCCTTATGCTCGTGTTGTAGCCCAGGCCGGCCTCGAACTCACAACGCTCCACCTACCTCAGCCTCCCGAGTGCTGAGATTAAAGGCGTGCGCCACCACGCCCGGCTGGACTTTAATTTCTGAAACTGTGACACAACAAATTTCTGTTAAGCTACCGGGCCTATTTTTCTTTGCTAAGGCAGTGCTAGCAGACAAATACAAGCAATCACCAGGTAAGGACAAGTGCTTCTTTTTCAGACATTATAGAACAATTAACAGAACAAATCCTATACACTGCAAGCAGCATGTCCCCTTCCAGGAGATGCACATGGCTGTGCACTCCACACATCACCATCCTTGGGCACAGGGCCAAGTCACCTTAAGTAATGGATTGTAGACTACTGTCTTATTTAAACTGTAAAACTCAAGAGCTCCCTGACATTAGATAGGGGCCTCACTGTGACAACACATTCACAGGAGGTGTGTGTGGACACGGATGAAGGAGGTGGTAAAAAGCTGCCCAGTCTATTAAGATCTGGATTCTTCTGTTATACTACAAAACAGACCTTGGCTGTCATCTTTTCTCATTGCCCTGAAGAAGGACAGCCAGGGAAATGAAATTGTTATCCCTCTTTGAAGGGAAGAGGGCAAGATGATGATGACTGTGGATAAATTTTCCTTTTATTCCAGGTGGACAAATGAGCAGGGGATCATCTAGAGACTGAGAAATTCACCTCCGTGCCCCTTTACCATGGTGCTGGCCAACAAGAACTGGTACAGGCAAAGCTATTAGAGAAAATTTCAAGGTTGGGAGTGGTGGTATGCTACAGATAGGATCTCTTGAGCTAATTCAAGACCAGCATGGGCAATGCAGCAAAATTATGTTTTTTTTTTTTTTTTTTTTTTTTTTTTTTTTGCAGCACTGGGGATTGAACTCACAACCTCGCACCTGCCAGGGCAGGCGCTTAAGGCACTGAGCCAAACTCCCAGGCCTGGTTTTTTGAGGCAGGGTCGCACTATGCAGCTCAGGCCGGCCTTACGCTCGCGTTGTAGCCCAAGCCGGCCTCGAACTCACAACGCTCCGCCTACCTCAGCCTCCCGAGTGCTGGGATTAAGCAAAATTATGTTAAAAAAAAAAAAAAAAAGATGGGTAACCTGTCAGTAGTTTACATCAAGAAATATGATGAAAATGAAGACAGTCTGTGTGTTCTTAGTGGACTCTTCTGCTTTTTGGCCTGTGTCCTTATTCACGTAACTGTTTAACACTGTGCAAGACGTAAGATAGGACACGGGTACCACCTGAATCCCCCTGGGCCAATGGGAAAAGAGAACAAGTGCCACCCACCAGTGAACTGATCAAGGCCCTCCACTAGGTGAGGCAAAGAGCTCTCCTTCATGAATGAAAGGCACATCTTCCTCATTCGTTTCATGAGCTTTGGCAAGCGACGCAGAAGTTCCCCTTCCATTGAGAAAGGAGTGGTGCTTGGACACTGCTCTGGAATGGTGGCCTATGAGATGGAGTAGAGGTTAGTCAAAGAATGACAGTAATAATTTTAACCTGCATGAGTGCTAATTTAAGTGCTACATACACACGACTCTAGTTGAGCATAAAATTATTACCATCTTAGAAATCATCCAACAAATGTATTGGCACCAAAGTTAAACTGGTATACTATGAATATTTTAAAAAACTGCATTACTGCTTCAGATGAGATCGCTGCAACAGAAGCCCCCCTCCCAAACTACGGCTCTCTATGCCCATCACAGGAAAACTCTGTTCTGACCTATGAACACAGCAGAATGAATAACAAAACTGCTGCCCTTGAGGTGCTTAAGCCTCAATGCTTCTCAGACATACAGCAAGGCAAAATCCACTATCTCCCCTCCAATTCTTCATTAACAGTTTGAATATTAGGAATTCAGTTATTAGATGAAGGGAAGAGCTTTCATTATGCTGGGGTATATTTTCATTATTTTTTTTCCAGAAGAATCTCTGAAAATTCCTGTTATTGTCATTAGCAAGTCAACATTTTAAACTAGAATGACAGAAGCCATAAGCTGGTGAATGCAATAGAAGAAAGGAAATTTTTCAGTCATATGGTATCTATACAGTCATATTATTGCTATATATATGCTCAGTTTCTATGATACTTTTTGAACTAGTAAAATATTAAAATACCTCAGTGACCTTTATTACTACCTCAGTGAACCCCAAGACACAAAGTGAAGTACTACACTCCTGAAAAATGTGTCCTGATCCAAGGGTAAGAAGTATGAACAGCCATCCTACAACAGACCTGCTCACTCAAGAGCTCTGTTAAATTTTCAGGAATTCTGCAAGCCAACTCATAATTGTAGTGCAGGAAATTATCCACGATGGGAGTATTTACACTGCAGGAATTGGCAGCCCTAAGAACCAGCATACACTGCAGACACTCACTCCTGAGCAGCAGCTTCCACATGTGGCAGCTCATAAGCAGCTTTAATGGCACATTCCTGTTGCTTCAAAGGTTCCCTTACAAAACACAGATCCCAACATGACTGAAAACACATACGTTATCCCCCAAGCTAGTACCTGCCCTGCTGGTGGCCAGGTTAACAAAGTCTCCCTCAGTGCCCTGTTCAGACATTGAATGGGAGATGCCTCACTCATGGCTTCATCTGTTGGCCTGGGCAAAAAGTCAGGCTGTTCTTCCTCGTTACTCTCCACTAGGGATGACCGGCAAGGTTCACTTAGGACAGCTTCAAATTTCTTCATGAATTTAAAAAGGGTCCTGACCACAGATGGAAACAGAGATAAGAAGGGAAACATAGGTTGAAAACTAGAAACATTTTTCAAAAATTATAATGCACACATAACTTAATAACCTGTATTTTTTGTATGCAATGATCTCCTTCAATACTCATAATCATTTTATTTTTTTAAGGGAAAAATATGGCAAGTATTATCATCTCCTTTTCTAGAATACTGGAGGCAAGGAATGGTGGAGTTGCTTTGCTCAAGATCAAGAGTTATTTTGTAAATGGGAAGGAGATTAAGAGATGGAAGAGGGGAGGAAGGGGAGGGCAAAGATTATGAAAAGAATTAAGATGTGTTATGTACACATACTAACTCCCCACCATGAATGTAATCATAGTGCTCTGTAAACAAGGACTAATAAAAATTTAATATAAAATAGAGCTCTCCAATCCAATACAGAATTGTGAGCTAATAAACAGATGTTAATTTAAAAAGAAAAAAAAGAGATAAACAACTAGTGAGTGGCAGACCAGCTCTTCTAAACCACAGTCTGCTTTGTTCCAAGACACACCCATTCTTCCCACAGACAGACTTTGCTCTGGGCAGCTGGGGTGGTATAGGAAAGTTCCACCAAAATAATCTGGTGAACTTGTGATTTGAATTTTTTTGAAACAGATCTTCCTATGTAGCTCAGGCTGGCTTTGAACTCACTACGTAGCCCGGGTTGGCCTTAGACTCACTACGATCCTCCTGCCTCAGTCTCCTAAATGCAGAGATTACAGGTGTGCACCACCATGCCAGGCCTCTAGCAAACTTCTGTAGAAGTTTGAGGCATTTTTATAACATCACCCACAATAACAACATAGCCTTGCAGCCTACCACACAAACTTAAGAGTTTTTGGCACACCCGGTTTTAAGAGATAAATTACCTATGTGTCTTTTCCACAGATTGTTTAATGGACCAGAAGCTGACATCATTCCACTTCGATATCTTAACAAATTCCTGAAAGATAAATGAGGCTCAAGAAATGGCTTACAAAGCTAGTGTTGTTCTGTTTCTTGACAGATCATGTTTGTCAAAGACCAGAGCCCACACCATCCACACACAGGTCTAAATGTCAGGGAACAAGCAAGGTAAGTCTAAAAGGGGAACTGTATATTTGTTGCAATACAGTCAAAAAAGCACTGCTATAATCAATAGGTCATTTAATATGTACATTATCTCACAAACCACTGAGTCAAACTCAGGGTTCCTTATCCCCGGGTTGGTTTCATGTCCCTGAAATGTCAAAAAGAGAGGGACTTCCTTTACCCACAACACAGCACATCTCTGAGAGGGACAAAGTACCTGGGTAAGAGCAGAGGAGCACAGATTCCTACAGCGACCCTTCAAGGATCCTCTGGCAGGGGCTGCTCCACTGAGCCCTCACACACTCAGCAGGTAGGCAGTGGTGCCAACACCACACAATATCAATCCTGTCAAGCTACCTAGCAGCAGAAATGCTTCGCTTAACTCCCCTAGTCCCTGCCTCTTTGTTAAATAGATAAAAGAATAGAACTGAAGAAAAAGAGCATTTTGATTTTGTTTTCCCAATGGTGATCATGACAGTTGTTTATCTTACTTTAAGTTCTTTTTCTAGGGGGGAACGAAGTTCCACAATTTTGGCCTGGACCCGATCAAAGAACTGCTTGTAATAATGGTACAAATTCCACAGAACACTGCAAAGTGAATCTGGAAGAAATGAAAAGGAAATAAAAACACCACACTTGCTGCATTTGCTACCAGTGCCACCTGTGGGCTTCATATTTTGGTGATGATCCTTCCTCATTAATCTTTATACCATGAGGTTACAGCATATTTCACAAGTAGATTAATTTAAGGAGCCTGTGTGAGCCTAGCAGTTCCCACAAATGCAGGCTGTCGACATTATCCTGTTTGAGCTTAGAGCACTTTTTTTCGGTACCGGAGATGGAACTCACAACCTTGTGCTTGCCAGGCAGGTGCTCACGCCACTGAGCTAAATCCCCAGCCCTATTTTTTGAGACAGGGTCTCACTATGCAGTTCGGGCTGGCCTTGAACTCACTTTGTAGCCCAGGTTGGTCTCAAACTCATAATGATCCTCCTGCCTCAGTCTCCCGAGTGCTGGGATTAAAGGCATGCACCACTGCGTCTGGCTTAGACACATTTTTTTGTTGCACTTTTGTTCTGTCATGTACACAGAATTTCTGATAAAATCACTATTTCAAACTCTTTCTCTGAATCTTACAAAATCAAAAACACTGAACCTATTTTACAAGATGGATTGTAAGAGGTTCACTTCAACTGCTCAATCGTGTAGTACAGTTAAGACTCACTTTGTAGTGACAGTTTAATCCCAAGTCTGCTGTGGTCAAGGACAGTACCTGGCAGCAGCAATTTTATGTGCATGTCCTTTAACCATACAGTGCTCTCACTAGATCAAAGAACATAATCATGGCCTGGATCAAGCAGCAGCTTAGGAGGAAATATACAATGTCTAGACAGAAAGATGTGCTGCCTTGACATGCCAGTCCCTAAGAGCTTCATTTGTCAGTTTCCTTCTGCCAGAGTTCACTAGTCATAGGTTCATTTATAATCGGCCTATACTTTGAATGCTCTTTTCTGTATCTAATGTGAATCATTTGAAAGATGATTAGAAGCATCTCTTTAAAAATCTGATGTGCAACAACATACTTACCTCATGTAGAAAATTCAAAACATAGCCCATTTAACAGTGCAGCTTAAGAAAAGGAAAAAAAATTGCTCACCCTTTCCTTCAACTTGTGGCATTAGCAAAACATGACAATGGAAAACCAGTAACATCTGAAGTCGCACATGGAATTCTCCCAGAGAAGATCCTTCAATAAATGCTTGTAACGTGCTAACCAGCAGCATCAGGGTCATCTGTTTGTTATCTTTAGAGATTCACAAAGGATAACATGTAAGGGTCTTTAGCCATTACTCCGTATCTCTAAGTAGACTTAATAATCTACTATGGGATACACCAAGGGTTGGCCATTTAGGTAGAGACCACAATTAAGGTGAAGCTTTGAACCAAGGATCGTGGACTAACTTAAAAGTAGCTGCATACAAAGTATGCACTAAATGCATTCACAGCAAATTATGAAACTGAATTAGGGCTGGGGATTTAGCTCTGCGGTTCAAGCGCTTGCCTGGTATGTGTGAAGTCTTGAGTTTGATCCTCAGTACCCCCCCCCAAAAAAAAACCAAAAAACTGAATTATAAGGTACTTGCTATAAGTATGAAACACTTAACTTAAGCAGATTAACTACTACCTACCAAATAGGCAGCCTTCATTTTGACTTAATCTTGTGCACATAGAGAAAGAATAACACAACTTTATTGTATGACCGGTCCCCATGACTTGAGTAAGTTGCTTCAACCTGAGTTTTCTTATTCTCTATTAAAACTAAGTACACAGCTTTCTTGGCTGAACTTTGAGAAACAGGAAGTCAAATGATACTTCCTCCCAGGTGAAAGCAGCAATGAGAAGAAAAATGGGCAAGTATAAGACAACACTTTGCAGTACTCAAATGAGCAGGCAGATCCTGCCACACATTACCTTCGTGATCCTCTGTTTGTTCCTGCATGTGCTTTTCAAGCATCTGATAGATGGAGAACCAGTGCTTGGTAGATTTCTCAGTGTGGCGTTTCATGGTATTGTCTAAACTCATGGACCAGCAGCTGAAATATGAAATAAGGGGCCATGGAGACACTTAGGTAAACCCATTTTAAATAGCTGAAATCACAGAAGCAGAAGCCAAATGCTCACTGGTCTCATAAATACAGATGGAGAAATCACTCAGTTTGCTGCATCAAAGCAAAAGGCATGTAAGGTCATTTTGATGTCTTGGTTTAAAATCCATGATTAATAGTTAAAGAACACATTCTCTAGCTGCTATACTAAACTCTGATAAAATTCAAAATACCAACAGAGTAAGTTTAGGAGGGGGACAGAAAGTCACTTACTTCAGCTCCAGTTTGCGCCAATGAATGATCATCTGACTGACCAAATTGAGATGTTTCCGCAGAGACAAGGCCCGACTTGCATTCTCCTCCCAATCCTAAAGAAACAAAGATAGAATTTACTATGGCCATATTAAACCCTTTAATTATTTCCTCCCCTAATAACATCTTGAACTTTCCTGGAGAAGACTACTGGGCTCTTAAGCGCTTTTACAAGTAACCGTGAGGAGCTTACAAGTATAGCCAGCTTCAAGTTCTTTCTGGTAACATGGCACAACTCTAGCAGGGCCAACATTAAGGCAGGTTTAAAAAAAATTGCTTCGTAAATTAAGAGTTTGAATTCCCGTTGTTAAAGTGACCTTGAACAAAGTCAGTGGTCATTGTCTACCAAGTGGGAGGCACCAGCCACCTTAGGACTGTATTGGAACAGAGGAAGATAACATATGTAAGCACTCAGACAGAGTGATGGCCTGCTGGACATCCTGGCACAGTAAATCCCTCAGTTCTGGTGGGTCCCTAACCCAACTCTCAAAACTCAGTGCAGTGGCTCACACCTACCATGGGGCAGTGTATGCATGGAGTGATCTCACTTAGCCCTTGCCAGAAAAACCAAGGATGTTACCCTTCTTCGACACTAACTTTCTGTCCCACCAATAACAAAGAAGCCATAAGACAAAGCTTTTGTCAAATTATAACAACCTTAAACAAGGAAAAAAGAGAATCACCTTACCTGTGCCTTTGCCAGAAGGATCTCTAAGCCATTCAGGAACTTTGAGATGGGACTGGAAAGTGGGAAACTACGAATTCTGTCCATTACAACCAGTAGCTATAGAAAAAAATATTAGGGCATCTCAGCAGAAATATCAATGATGCAAAGTCACAGAATACCAAAGAGAATCCTAGCAGCAAGTTTTACTTTCCGTTTTGAAAACTGTCAGGGTTATGGGTCCAAGATAAACTTCATTAGCTGCATTATTCTGGAAATAAGACTAAGTCTAACAACATAATTAATCATTCTCTGTATTGAGAGTTACTATGTTGAAACTGCCAATCTTAAATAAGCAAGATCTACTTCTAGTACACAAGAAAATGCTTATGTGCAGCCAGAAACAGTATGTGGCGAGTAACTCTAAATAAAATTTTGAGCTATATCTCCAGTCCTGAACTGAAGTTCTTTAAAGCTCTGTTTATATACACAAATGTGGAAGTGAATGGTCTTGGAGCTACAATGATGTCACATCCTCAGTGATTAGATCCCAGCGGGCATTTCATTTCCTCCTAAGTGGCTGCCCTACCTGTTCAAGAGCAGGGTGTTCCGGCCAATCCTGCAGCAACTGACTGACAGCTTCTGAGAAACCCTGAAGCACAGATTGACATTGTCGTGCTTCTGGCACATTAGGGTGCTGGTAGAAGTCATAGGGCCCAGTAGGATTCACTATCAGGTCTGATGCTGCTTCGCCACAGAGAGTATTGTGAGAAAGGGTGCAGGCCAAAAGTTGGCTGCCCAAGAGTTGGTCATTCAGCTCAACTCCTATGAAGTTAACAAGATCATGGTAAAGTGAAGGTGATTTATCAACAAATTACAAAGACATCAGAAACAATGAGCTAAGTGGAATAAAGCAAATATTTGAATGCTACTCTCCCCTAAAGTAAAAACCGGCCTACAAAACTGTGACCCCACTAGTACAGTAGCTACCACAAGCTCTCTCAAATTTCTGGCATATATACCATATAGGTAGGAAGTCAGATGTGCCCAGGTATAAACAAGAGAAGACAGTTTCAATTGATCCATTCAAATTCCCAGTTTGTATAGATATTCTGGGTTAAATAGAAAGAAACTTTAAAGCTGTCTTCCTACTTGCATAAGATAATCATCAGGTCATACAGGAAACTACAGCACACCACCTGCTACCAAAGTAGATTGAAAGATTAATTTCTAAGTTCAGAGGTTGCTCCCAAGAATATATGATTTTATTAGAAAAGCACAATGGCTACTAAAGGGGAAGTGGAGGGAAAAGACCATATGAATTAAGTCTATATCCTTCACCAAATGACTGAGATGATGAAAATCTACGTTATTGCACAATTTTAAATCACTTTGTAAAATTATCAAATACCTTCAACTAAGGAAATTATCAAAGAATTAAATGAAAATGGAGAATTGATTATTTTAATTCTTCAGAAGTAGTGATTACATCTATTTGTTTTGATTTTCCCTGAGTATACCAAAATTAAATATTATACCCATCAGAGGGTAGAAATGTGTCACAAGAGATGACCCAGTCTGATAGCAAGACAGGAACAGGCTGAGGTAGTGCTTTGTCTCGTGTGATGGCACAGTCTCCTGCTGGTACCACAGGGACCGAGCAAAGCTGAGGCACAACTGCTGGTGTATCAGCATCACCGCTTGCATTGAACTTTGGGATAGGAGAGCTGGGTCTGTGGTTGCTTCATCTTCTTGTCCATCTGAAGTTCCTCTTTTCTCTTCTAGTACTGGTTCTACCAAAATATCTGCAAAGTCCTAAAAATAAAATTAAACTTTCAAAATTTAGAACCTGCTTATAAGCATCCTAAAACGAAACATAGAAAAGTGTGAATCGTAAGAAAATGACATATGCATTGAGATATGTTGAAGAATACAAAGTCATTCAGAAGTAATGTATATGGCATCGGGGAAAGTAATTTCCAAGTAAATTCTGACAACACCACCCTACCTTTTCATGCAATGGAAACTGTTTTCTGAATTCTCTTTCTTCCTCTTCTTCCTCACTCAACTCTGTCCTGGAGCTCCTGCTCTTATATCTGTACAGGCTGTTTTCCTGCTCCACCTTCTCTTGGGCTATGCGTTCCTGTTCATCCCACTCATTGATCATCTCCTGGAAAGTCCAACATGCAAAAGGCACTCACAGTGAACACAGGTAAGATTTGTACTTAGTTCCTCAGGACAATGGAAGTACCATGAATCTAAAACAAATAACTAATATCCAAAAACCTAATTACTACATAAGAGCAAATAGGTTTTGTTTCCCTTCCATGTATCTTCAGCAACCAGTTTTTTAAAGATACCCTACCTTGTTAAACACTGGCTAGTGTGAAGTAAATGGGGACTTCCTGCCTGGAGCTAGTGGCACTTCATGCCAAGGATAAGCTTGGGATTAGCTACTGGGGATGCAAATGAGACTGCACTTGGCAGGTAATGTCAGGAGCTGGCCCAGAGCTCAGGAAACTTTTGGTGGGTAGTTCAAAAGTACCACCAAGGCAAAAGTAGACTATACTTTAGTATATGTGCTGCCAGGCGGGCACGTATGCTGCTGAGCTATATGCCCGGCCTGGTATACGTGCTGCCAAAGTGAGCACTAGACTATGCTTTACCATAGACACAGCTTAAATCCTTTATTATCTCTATGCTACTTTGTCGTAAATTGGCACAAACTATAAACTGAAAAACCAGTAAGCAGTACGGAGGATTGAGAAAATGCACATCTACCTTCAAACAAATATGTCCTGAAAACCTGACTGTGCTTCATCTTTGCCCCAGCCAATTCTGACCTCCAGTTTGTACCCAAAAAACACCTATAAGAGTCTTCATTTTGAGCTGGGCGTGATGGCACATGCCTTTAATCCCAGCACTCGGGAGGCTGAGGTAGGAGAAGCGTTGTGAGTTCGAGGCCGGCTTGGGCTACAACGCGAGCGCAAGGCCGGCTGAGCCACATAGTGCGACCCTGCCTCAAAAAACCAGGGCCGGGAGTTTGGCTCAGTGGCTTACGCACCTACCCTGGTAGGTGTGAGGTTGTGAGTTCAATCCCCGGTGCCTCAGAAAAAAAAAATAAAAAAAGAGTCTTCATTTCGCCACTGTTTTTTTCCAAAATAATACAAATAAAAATTATATATAAATGTAAATTTTCGATAGGAATTAATTAAATGAATTATGGCATACACACATGATAGAAAATTAGGCACACCAAACACACAAAAAGTACATAGAGTAGGGAGGAATAATGACTAAGTCCTGTGAAGTTTTATAAAACAGAATGGACTTTCCAGTGTTTTGATGCACATTTTATAACATTCTTCCATTTTAAGGACAAGCATCAGGAGTAGGCCATGAACCTTAACCAGTATACCTGCTTTCTCAGATAAATACTGAGTGACTCTGCTAAGATTTATATTTGTAGAGCCAGGAGTTTGGCTCAGTGGCCTAAGTGCCTGCCTGGCAGGCAGGAGGTTGTGAGCTCGATCCCCGGTAACGCAAAAAAAAAAAAAAAAAAAAAAAAAAAAAGAAACAAAGAAAGAAAAGGAAAGATTTATATTTGTAAGAACCTGCTGTCACTAAAAAGAAAAAAAAAATCTGTAAACTCCTGGGACACAGTATTGAAAAAAAATCTATAGTTTCACAGATATGCATCTACAGGAAAATATGTACTGTATACATATGCGCGTGTATGCAAGCTTAGAATAGGATATACTGGTATATTAACAGCAATAAGTGATAGGATTATTTTAAAATTCTGCTTATAGTTATTCTGTTAATTACCTACAGTGACAACACATTTTTTGTTTAATAAAGGAAAACCAAGTTATTTTCTTAATATTGATAAAAGCTAACATAATTATATTGCAAAATCACTGTCAACAAAGTTGAAAGATAACCAGCGAAGTAGGAAAACATGTTTACAGTGCATTTCAAAAGTGTGACATTTAATATGAGTATCAGCTTGACTGCTTTTGGGATCTGCCCTGAGGAACTGGTAAAGCACACTTTTGGGTGTATCTGCATGGGTCATACAGGTGTGACTTTGAAATCTTATGTCCTTGCCCCTTCCTCTCTGGCACTGCTCCCCTGCTCTGCTTCTTGGGTGCCATGATCTGGGCAATACTGCTCTACCAAACCCCTCTGCCATATTTCTGTCTTGCAGGCAGCCCACCATGAAATGAATCTCCTGAAACTGAAAACCAAATTAAATCCCTTTTCCTTTAAGCTTTAGGTGTCAGGTACTGTGTTCCAGTGACAGAAAAGCTTACTAATATAGAAAAAGTGTCACAGAAATATGGTCAATGCTGTGACTATACCTGACCATATGGTTTAGAAGCCTTTGGAAATGGGTTGGTGGGAGGAACGTGAAAAGATCTGGAAAGCAAGCTTGAGAGGACCTAGAATGCTACAACCAGACAGACCATGAAGAGTGATTGTCATCAGAGCTCAGAAGCCCAGAATACTCACAGGAATAGAATATGAGCAGTAAAGGCCCATCTCAGAAAGTTTCAGCTGGGAACAAGCATGGCAATGGAAGCTGGATTACAGGTCATGTGTGTTACACTCTGGCATAAAATTTGTCTACATCTTGTCCATGTCCCGAGACTTTGCAGGAAACAGAGATCAAGGTTGTTCAACTAACTGATACGGTGAAAAAATTTCAAAATAGCTCAACATTCAGGCTGTAGCACATATACTGTTGGTTGGTTTCAGCCAGATTTACAGTGAGGATCAGAGGCAAAAAGCAGATCAAAGCTGGGCGTGGTGGCGCACACCTTTAATCCCAGCACTCGGGAGGCTGAGGTAGGTGGAGCATTCTGAGTTCCGGGGCGGCTTGGACTACAACGTGAGCACAAGACCAATCTGAGCTGCATAGTGCGACCCTGCCTCAAAAAACTAAGGCCGGGAATTTGGCTCACTGGCTTAAGCACCTGACAGATATGAGGTTGTGAGTTCGATCCCTGGTGCCGGAAAAAAAAAAAAAAAAAAAAATCAAAAAATTTGAAACAGTTAAAAATTTAGCCCAGAAGAAACCATGTGTAAATGTAGGGCCAAAGGAAGTGTGGCTACAAAACAGAATAGCATCATTCAAAAGTTCTTTGTAGAAGGGGTAGTGCCAAGATGGCAGAGTGATAAGCAGCAAAGAGTCTCTCTGAGAGATGACATCCAGATGCTGGAATATAGCAACATGAGGAACATAAGAAGGTTGGAAGGGGGTCCCCTGGACCCAGGAAGAATCTGAAGCATGAAATGAAGCCCATGGAGACTCTGAAGAGAGAAACTTCAATGAAGAAGGAGGAGGTACCTGGTAGTGCCTTCTCCCTGAGAGGGGCCTCATTGTGCAAGAGGAGTGAAGAGTGGTTCAAACTCGCAGACACATGGTGACCCCAGAGGCCTCCATGGAGAGATTCAGCACTGGAGGGAAGCAGTGGACATGAAGTACTGCACTAGCTGGGAAGTGCTGAGGGCTCGGTCCTCCCATGCGAGACAGCAACTGGTCAGGAGCCATTTTGCAGAGGGGATGACTGAGCTCAGAAGTCAGAGCTGCTGCCAGCTCCATCTAGTGGCTACCAGCTGGGCGCAAGCTTGCACAAGGTGGATAGATGGCTGCAGGGCGAATGAGTCTGGTCTCCGCCAGCAGGTGCAGGCTATAATCCACTAACCAGCCAAAAAGCTACTGCTGGCTTGCTGTGATAGACTGCCACACAATGGAACTCTGTCTCCAAAAGATGTCTACCAGTGACAGCAGAGACAAACCTAAAAATGAACTCTCATTCTCTCTCTCTCATTCTCTCTCCTTTGTTTTTTGTTGTTATGGTGATGGTTTTGTTCTTGTTTTTGTGTTATGGTTGCTATATTGTGTCAACTTGAGAAGTTTAGAAGTTCAAGCAACTCAGCAGGGAGCCAAGGTCTTTACTTTGCAAACCACCTCAAGGAGATTTTGTGAGTGCTACACCTGCCCTGGAGAGGAGATGACCTGTGTACAGTATGAGGAAGAAAAGAGGCTTGCTCTTCCCCCTCTTTTTTGCTTCTGTTGCTTTGTTGTCTTTTGCTGTGCCATACCAACTTGCTCTGAAGTCAACTGATTATGGACTGAAACCTCCATGACTGTGAGCTAAATAAACCTTTCCTACCTTAATTTTGGATGTCAAATATTTTGTCTCACCAACTTTTTCTTTTTTTTTTTTTCTCGTTTTCTCTTGTTTTTCTTGTTCTGGTGGTGGTTTTGTTTTTGTTTCTGTTTTTTCCTTCATTATTTGATCTTGTTTTTATGAGTGCAAACTTTTGTGATTGTGGTTCTATTTTGCTCTTCTTTTTATCTATTCCTTTTCTCTTTCTCTAAAGTATTCTGCACCAGTTTCCCAAAGTTAATGTGATTCCCCTTTGTCCTCTAACCTTATTCCTCATCTCTTTCTCTTCTTCCATTTCTCTATTTTCTCCTTAACTCACTTTAAATTTTAACTGCCGAGGACAAAACTGATATATTAAGGACCTGTGTACTGCATATAATTTTTCTGGCTTGGTTTGGATTTTGTTACATAACCACAAATCTAGTTCATATGTTAAAAGGTGGTAAATTAATGGTTAGCTCAGTTTGTCATTTTTTAGGCTGTGTTTGATACTAATGGTACCACTATAGCCAAAAGTGACATAATTATTCTAAAGGTTCTGTTTTTCATGGTATTCCATGACTGATTGACAAAGGGTCACAGAAAATACTGTGGCACAGTGCCAAAGAACCAGGATCTGGGCCAAAGCAGCAGCAATTTCTCATCTTCAACAAACTGAGGAGGTAGGATCTTCCAAGACACTCAAAACCCAAAAACCAGTTATACCTGGAATATATCTTGGAGAAGTAGTCATTGCATAAGAGTTCTAAATAACACTAATAAAGCAAACCATCATAGGCAACGTATAAGCATCACCCAAGGAATTAAACCAAAAAAGGAAAAGAAAATGAGTACACTTAAACAAGATGTAAACCCTGGCATCCAATTTACCAAAGGCAAACTCAGGGGACAATGAGGTAGGACAATCTGAAAGCCTCCCACCTGGGCTCTCTGAAGCGGTAACAACAAAGTAATTGAATAAGGTCCTGGAAAAAAATCAAATCAGGAATAATTTCTCAAATAACTGCAGAGATGGTGTACACAATGAAGACCATGCTTAGTGACTGTGGAGCAGATATACACAAAAAAACAGACAAGCTTAATGGAAGCCATAAATGCTCAGCATAGTAAACAAATGGAATCCGTAAGGCAGATTCAAGCAAATATCCAGGAGAATAAAAATTCCATTGAAAGTATTCACAGCAGATTAAACCAATGTGAGGACAGAATCTCAAATATAGAAGACAGGCTTGCAGTTAGCGATCATGAAAAGAGTTGTTAAAAATATCAAGTGACTATGAGAAATTAATCCAGGAGCTGCTAGATGAGGCAAAGAATAACATAAGATTAATTAGAGTCAATGAAAAAAGCAGAAAAAAGCACAAATGATATTAAAAAACTGTTTACAGATGACATGGCAAAAAGTTACCCAATAGAGAAAAAGAATTTGACCTACATATAAATGAGGCAGCTGGGTCCAAGTGGCTCCAACCAGAGGACAACTAATCTGCCTTCCGGGGGACTGTGTGACCAGCATGGGCTCCCGGAAGAGAACAAGAATAGGCCCCTCGAGGACCTACCCCACTGGGTCAGAGTGGCTCCGACCAGAGGACAACTAATCTGCCTTCCAGGGGACTGTGTGACCGGCATGGACTCCAGAAAGTGAAACATTCGCCTCCCATATGCCTACTGGCGCGCGGGCTTAAAATCAAGGACAACACCCGCCCCCCCCCCCTTCCGTAAGCTGGTTTGGAGATCTGGCTAAACTGATAGCAACTAAGGAACATTAGGCAACTAAATGCTACTATTGTTTCGTTGATTTTGCAGGCCTGGGGCCTGCAACCTGAGCAATTCTTTGGAAAATGACAGTAGACAATGTAGCAAATACGGGGGATTCTGTTCTGTCTTGTCTTCAAGGCCCAATATGGTTCTCGAGGCCCAATATGGTTCTCGTTGTTTTGCTTTACTCTGATTATTATTTTTTTTTTGCTTTATTTTATGTTCTGTTTTTATTGGTTTTATTCTGTTTTGTTTTGGGTTCAATTCTACTATACCTGTTGGAATGGTAAGCTATTCTGAAGATAACAAGATATACTATAGTAGCTACTGTTTCCATAGTATCTTCCTTCAAAGTTCTATACCAGTTCTGCAGCTTTGTTTTGATTGACTTCGTTCTGTTATGTCCTGTTGGATTTTACTATCTCTAAAATAAAAATAAAAAATAAAATAAAATAATAATTTTTAAAAAATTAATAAATGAGGCATATAGAACTCCAAATATTCACAAAGAAAAGCTACAGCCAGGCATATTATAGTCAAGATTCCAGAAATTCAACACAAGAGTATACTCTTAAAAGCTGTTAGGGAAAAGAAACAAATCACGTATAAAGGAAAGCCCATCAGTGCCGCGTCCTTTTCTAGCCATGTTCTGCTGACAAAGTCCAAACATGGAAGGAAAGAAAGACCCATGTTCTGTTGACAAAGTCCAAACATGGAAGGAAAGAAAGACCCATGTTCTGCTGACAAAGTCCAAGCATGGAAGGAGGACATTTTCTAAGAAAAGGCCACAGCATAAAAATTGGCTTTTTGGGAATGGGTTAATGTTTCTTGGGAACTACTATGTTAACTTGTGCTCTGATCCAGTTCGAAAAATTTCTCTTCTTTCTTTCCCATGCATAAAATCAGTAAACAAAGTGCAGACTCCCTAAGAACAAAAGGATAGTTAATAAAATGTTTTTCTGCAATTAATGGTGTAGTGGTCTGATACCAACTCAGACCGACGAGGCCAAGGCCAGAGCAGAAGTTTGAGAGACTTTAATGATAATAATAATAACCAGCTGGCTGGGGCTGCCTGGGAACCTCCATGCAGAGAGGCCAACATGCTACTATGTTTTGTCTTTTAAGAGAGACAAGGTAAAAAACACATCCTTGCCACTGTGAGAACACCACAGGAGGATGGGGGGCTAAATCATAGCTAAATATGGTCCTGTGTTTTACAGGCTTTTAGCTAG
>RJWM01000089.1:0-60098 GCA_004363535.1 Dasyprocta punctata | reverse complement strand
CCATAGGTAAATAAACTTGATTCAACTAATTAAAAACCAATCAGTAATCTACTAGTAGCCAAAACACACTTCAAGGTCTTTAACTAAGTATAAGCTTTCTGCCTATGCTGACAAACTATGTACGCTGATAAATCATGTAACCATAAAAACCATGTAACCATAGAAACACCTGTTGATCTCATTCTTGTTATCTAAACTTTCAACCCTTGCAAGAAAAAATGTACAAATTATTCTGTTAGAGTTTGCAAGGGGGTAATTGTATTAGTAACAGTAGTAGTACAGAGAAGCAATAAACGAAGCAGATTCAAGCAGTCTCTGAGCTGTTTGTGTGTCTGCTCTCCACGCGCCGACGCTCAGCCCACCTTCGGGGTCTCTACAGACCTAGCCCGGCTGGACCGCGGCACATCAGCATCACAGCTGAGTTCTTGGCACAAACTCTCAAGTCAAAGAGAGTTTGGAATGAAGTAATTCAAGTTCTACAGGAAAACTACCTTCAACTTAGACTTACTTACCCCACAAAACTATCAAAACTGATGGAGAAATAAGATACTTCCATTACAAAGAAAATCTGAGGCAATACGTGAACACCAAATCAGCACACCAAAAAAATTTTTTTCCCTTTTGGTACTGGAAATCGAACTCATAGCCTCATGCTTGCCAGGAAGGCACTATGCCACTGGACTATAGCCCTAGCCCAAATAAACCTTCAATTTTTTTTTCTTTTTTTGGTATGGGAATCAAACTCAGGACCTTGTGCTTGCTAGGCAGGTGCTTGCACTGCTGAGCTGTATCCCAGGCCCTTCCAAAATGTTGTGAAGGACATTCTAGAAAGAGATAACAAGGACTACAACTCCATGAACTCCAACAGAAGGAATCCACCAGGCCAGACAAAGAAACAGAGGAAGAGGGAAAAAAAAGGGGGAAGCAAGAGACACAGTCCGGCAGAATGGATCAAAAAGCAAGATTCAACAATATGCTGCATACAAGAAACACAACTAATTCAAAAAGAAATTCCCAGACTGAAAGTCAAAGGATAGAAAACAATACTCCATGCAACAGGAACCCAGAAAAAAGCAGGGGTAGCTATTCTATTTGCAGACAAAGTGAATTTCAAGCCAAAACTGAGTGAGAGATAAAGAAGGTCAATACACCCTTGTAAAGCGAAGAATCCAAGAAGAAGAGATAACAATCATAAATATATATGCAACAAATAACACTACACCCAACTATATAAAATAAATGTTAATGGGAATAAAAAATCAAATTAGTACTGATACAGTTGTATTGGGGGATCTCAATACCCCACTGTCACAAAAAGACAGATCAACTAGACAAAAAATCAACAATGAATTATTAGAACTGAATCAAACTTTGGATCAAACAGACTTAGTAGATATCTACATAGTGTTCTACCCCACAACTTTAGAGTACACATTCTTCTCAACTGCATGCAGGATATTCTCCAAAACAGACCACATACTAGCTCATAGTATGTGCTTAAGTAAATGCAAAGGAACTGAAATTATCCCATGCATATCATCAGACCATAGTGCAATGAAATTGCAAAGCAATGGCAAAAGAAACCACAAGAATTTTATAAACACACGGAAAATAAATAGCACCCTACTGAAAAATCAGTGGGTCACAGAAAAAAGTGAAAAAGAAATTAGACTGTTTTTACAATTGAATGATAATGACAATACCACATAATGAAACTTATGGAACACAACAAAAGCAGTCCTAACAGGTAAATTTATAGTTAAATACACACGAGTACAACAGAGAAAGTGCAAATAACCAACTCAATGGAGAACCTTAAACTTCTACAAAAAGAGGGGCAGGCTGAGCAAAAAGCTCATATGAGAGAGGAAATTATAAACATCAGAGCAGAAATTAACAAATTGGAGACGAAAACAACAAAGAATAAATGAATCAAACACTTGATTCTTTCAAAGACTAAATAAAATTGACAAACACTTAGCAACCCTATCAGAAAAGGAAAGACTCTGGGCCGGGGATATAGCTCAGTGGCAAAGCACCTACCTGGCAACCATGAGGTTGTGAGTTCAACTCCCAGTACAAAAAAAAAAAAAAAAAAAAAAAAAAAAAAAAAAAAAAAAAAAAAAAAAAAAAAAAAAAAAAAAAAAAAAAAAAAAAAAAAAAAAAAAAAAAAAAAAAAAAAAGAAAGAAAAGAAAAAGAGAAAAAGAGAAAGGAAAGACTCAAATTCACACAGTTGGTAATAAAAAGGGTGAACTCACAATGGACCCTGCAAAAATCCAGAACATCCTCTACACCTACTTTGAAAACTAGTATTGTAGTAAGATGGAAAATTAAGAAGAAACACACAGATTCCTAGATACATATGAACTACCAACACTGAATCAAGAAGATACAAAAATCCTAAATAAACCAGTATCACTCAATGGAATCGAAGACGTAATTAAAACCTTTCAACAAAGAAAGTCCAGGCACTGATGGATTCACTGCTGAGATCTATCAGAAATTTAGAGAAGACCTAACACCACTATTTCTCAAACTCTTTAATGAAACTGAAAAAGAAGCAAGACTCCCAAATTCATTCCTGGAAGCAAGCATTACCCTGATACCAAAACCGGAGAAGGATCCAACTAAGAAAGAAATACAGGCCAATCTCCCTAAAGAACAGAGATGCAAAAATTCTCAATAAGATACTGGCAAACAGAGAGAGGCAGCAAACAGAAGAAAACCTGCCTGCCTCCCTGGTGAGTATGCACAACTGTGCAGACTCCTGGGAGAGAACGATGTGCCTTTTGAGAACCCGCCATGTTGGGCAGAGAGGCTGCAACCAGAAGAAAACCCACCTGTCTCTCTAGTGAGTGTGCACGACCAGCGTGGACACCAGGGAGAGAACAATGTGCCTTTTGAGAACCTGCCATGTTGGGCAGAGAGGCAGCAACCAGAAGAAAACCTGCCTGCCTCCCTGGTGAGTGTGTACCACTGGTGCGGACCCCTGGGAGAGAACGATGTGCCTTTTAAGAACCCGCCATGGTGGGCAGAGAGGCAGCAACCAGAAGAAAACCTGCCTGCCTCCCTGGTGAGTGTGCATGACCACGCAGACTCTCAGGAGAGAACAATGAGCCTTTTGAGAACCTGCTATGTTGCGCAGAGAGGCAGTGGCCAGAAGAAAACCTGCCTGCCTCCCTGGTGAGTGTGCATGACTGCGCAGACTCCAGGAAGAGCAAGAGATGTGTGTCCCATAGGCCTACCAGCACGTGGGTTATGAATCAAGGACCATCCACCCCCACCCCCACCCCCACCCCCACCCGCTGTAAGCAACCTGCTGGCTCAGAGGACTGGCTAAGTTCATAGCAACTAAGGTACATAAAGCAACTAAATGTTTGCATTGTTAGATTATTTTGCAGGCCTGGTGCCCGCAGTCTGAGCATTTCTTGGGAAGATAACATTGTGCAGTGTGGCAAATATGTGGGATTGTTCTCTGTGTTGTCTTCGAGCACCAATATCATTCTCATTGTTTTGCTTAATTTTGATTAATTTTCATTTCTTTTTTTTTTTTCTTCATTTCATATCCTGTTTTTATTGGCTTTATTGTGCTTTGTTTTTGGTTTGTTTTGCTATACCTGATGGAATGGTCAACTATTCTGAAAATAACAAGGTATACTATAGTAGCTATTGTTTTCATAGTATCTCTCTTTGAAGTTCTATGCCAGTTCTACTGCTTTGTTTTGATTGTTCTGCTGTCTTTTGTTGGATTTTACTACCTTTAAAATAAAAAAAAAAAAAAAACTGGCAAACAGAATACAGCAAATCATCAAGAAGATTATACTTGATGACCAAGTGAGATTCACTGCAGGGATGCAGGGATGGTTCAACACACGTAAATCAGTAATTATAATACACCATACTAACAGAGTCAAGGACAAAAATCATATTATCAACTCAACAGATGCAGAAAAAGTTTTTGACAAAGTTCAGAACCCAATGGCGATTAAAAAAAAAAAAAAACAAAAAACAACCCTACAGAAAATTGGAATAGATGCTCTTTAACTCAATCTGTTAAAAGTCATCTATCACAGAGCTGGGATTTAGCTCAGTGGTGTAACTCTGCCTGGCAGGTGTGAGGTTCAGAGTGCAATCCCCAGTACCAAAAAAAAAAAAAAAAAGACATCTATCACAAACCAATAGCCAACATCACACTAAATGGACAAAAACCTGAAAGCCTTCTCTCTAAAATAAGGAACAAGACAAGGATGTCCACTGTCTTCACTCTTACTCAACATAGTCCTGGAAACTTTACCCACAGCAATTACATAAGAGAAAGAAAAGAAATAATGACAGGAAAGGGAGGTGTACTGGTTTGATCCTGTGTCCCCCCAAGGTCTCATGTAATCTGGATGGAGCTGAGTCTGGCGTTCCTGATTGGTTTGTTGTCTAGCGCTGGGATTGGCAATGTGAGTGTTGCACTCACACAGGGGTGGAGCTGATATAGAGTGTAAGGGTGGGAATGTGTGTCTTCTTTCTCTCTCTCTCTCATACCCGTTTGCCTTGCTGTTTGGTGGCCGCCATGAATGGCTACCCCACCAAGCCACGCTGCCTTGGAGCCAAGTAAGTATGGACTGAAACCCCCAAGAACTGTAAGAAATAAACCTTTCCTTCCCTAATTTTGGGTGTCAGGTATTCTGTCTCAGTCACAAGAGAAAACTAACTAAGACAGGAGAAGTCAAAATACCATTGTTTGCAGATGACAAGACACTCCACATAAAAGACCCCCAAAACTCCACAAAAACACTGCTAGATTTAATAAGTAAATTCAATAGTGGGGCTGGATACAAAGTCAACACTCAAAAATCAATAGCCTTCCTGTACACAAACAACAAACTCACTGAGAGAAAATCAGGGAAACAATACAGTTCACAACAGCATCTAAAAAAATGAATTACCTAGGAATCAATCTAATGCAGGATGGAAAAGACCTCTTCATTGAAAACTATAGTACTCTGAAAAAGGAAATTGAAGAGGGTATTTGAAAATGGAAAGACATCCCTTGCTCTTGGGTAGGAAGAACTAATATAGTGAAAATGGCCATACTTCCAAAACCGTCATACAAATTTAATGCAATTCTGATCAAAATTCCAATAGCATATCTCACAGAATTAGAGAAAATAATCCTAAAATTCATCTGGAACCAAAACAGACCTAGAATAGCTACTGGAATAAAGCTACTGGAATAAAAACAGCATGGTACTGGCAAAAACAAAAAACAAACAACAACAACAACCAAAACCACCACCACCAGACTCAAAGATCAAGGGAACAGATTAGAAGATGCAGAAACAACTCAAGGCACACTAAGCCCCACCTTATCTTTGACAAAGGGGTCAAAACATTCACTAGAAGAAAGATAGCCTCTTTAATAAATGGTGCTGAAAAAACTGGCTCTGCGCATGACGATGAATAAAATTGGACCCATATCTTTTCATCATGCACTAAATTCAAAATGGCTCAGAGATCTAAATATTAAAACAGAAACATTAAAGCTGCTGGAAGATACAATAGGTAAAACTCTAAAAGACACTGGTGTAGGCAAAGACTTTATGAATTATACCTTGATAGCACAGGAACTATCAGAAAGAATCAACAACTGTGATCTCATCTAATTGAAAAGCTTTTGCATAGCAAGAGAAACCACCAATAGAGTGACAAGACAACCCATACAGTGGGGAAAAATGTTTGCCAGCTGTTCTTCAGACAAAAGATTATTATCGAGAACATATAAAGAACACAAAAATTCAGATCCTCCATATTTAAAGACCCAATCCAAAAATGGGCATCTGAGATGAATACACACTGCTCAGATGAAGAAATATGAATGGCAAATAAATATATGAAAAGAAATTCAACATCACCAGTCATTCGAGAGATGTAAAATTAAAACAACACTGAGATTCCATCTCATCCCAGAAAGAAGGGCTACTATCAAGAAATCAACTAATAACAAATGCTGCTGGTGCTGTGGGGAAAAAGAAATCCTTTTCCACTGTTGGTGGTAGTAGTGTAGACTGGTGCAATCATTTTGGAAATGAGTGTGGAGAGTCCTCAAAAAACAAGGATTGGAGGTCCCATTTGACCCAGTTATTACCCTCCTGGGTATCTTCCCACAAGAATGAAAAACAAGCCCGGCGTGGTGGCGCACGCCTTTAATCCCAGCACTCGGGAGGCTAAGGTAGGAGGAGTGCTGTGAGTTCGAGGCCAGCTTGGGCTACAACGTGAGCGCAAGGCTGGCCTGAGCTACATAGTGTTACTCTGTCTCAAAAAACCAGGGCCAGCACTCGGAAGGCTGAGGTAGGAGGAGCGTTGTGAGTTTGTGGCCGGCTTCAGCTACAACACGAGCCCAAGGCCAGCCTGAGCTACACAGTGCGACCCTGCCTCAAAAAACTAGGGCTGGGAGTTCAGCTCAGTGGCTTAAGTGCCTGCCCTGGCAGGTGAGAGGTTGTGAGTTTGATCCCTGGTGCCAAAAAAAAAAAAAAAAAGAATGAAAAACCTTGTGCCACAGTGACATGTGTGCACCCAAGTTTATAGCAGCACAATTTGTAATAGCTAAATCTTGGAAACAAACCAAATGCCCATCAGTTGAGGAATGGATAAAAAAATGTAGTCTTTTTCTACAATGGAGTACTACTCAGCCATAAGGAAGGATAATGGAGACTTTTACAGAAATGGATGGAACTTGAGAACATGCTCATAAGTGAAATCAACCAGATACAAAATATGTAAACATCATATTGTCTCCCCAGTGTGAGAACCTGAAAGAGTAACTAAGATCCAAAATGTGTAATAGATATTTCTCTTAGTTCACTGAAAAGAAAGTTCATACTAATATTGTTTGGACAATTAAATGTCAATATTTTGTACTGAGTAATTTAAAGATAACAATATGCAATGTATTAACCACTGTTACCCCCCTTATCCTGTTTTGAAATTTTGTTTTTCTCTTCAAAAAAAATGTTCTATATACATGGACAAGAAGATGCCTGGAAGGCACCTTAAGACCCAGCAAAATGTCCTCCCTCCTCCACAGCAGGCTTGTGATGTTAAACTATAAAACTATGATTTGAAAGCCCCAGGCCCCTTGCTTGAAAAGGGCCATCTAAGGAATTGGTTCCCCAGGACTCATTTCACTGGGGTCAGCTATCGAGGCACTCAGAAGCTGCTGGCATCACGGTTCAAGAGAGGCCAGGCAAGAAGCCCCTAAGGGGACAATAGGTGATATTGTGGGAATAAAGCCAAAGGTGCAATGGAGACCCAAAGTCTGAGATGCCAGGAAGATGCAAGATCTGTCAAGGAGAGCTGCTGCCTTCAGTGGAGCCAGCCTAAGAGATAGCTCATGTGGACAGCAACTACCAAGACTATAAAGTTGGGGTTGCCCAAGCCCTCTGGAAGCCACACCTCACTGTGTGTCCTGAATGTCTGACATGGAACTATAAGACTTAATATTTACCCCATTGGGTTTCAGTTTTGCTTTGCTCTTATTCTTTAGTGTTCCCCTATACTTCCCTTTGGAATGAGAATGTTTACCCTGTGCCACTGTACCTTGGGATTATGTAACTTGCTTTTGATTTTTTACAGACCTTCATAGCTAAGAGTTTAACTTAAACTCAGCTGGACTTTTAAAAAATGCTGGAACAGTGGACACTTTGGGTAAGGGCCTGTAACCTTCCCAGTTGTACACAGAAAAGATGAATTATGTTTGGTGGAATTATGAACCCGCTATTATCTTTATTTACAGACTAAATATAGTTTAAAATGTTATATTGGGTGTGAAATTAACAAGGTATGGGATGTCGCAGGTGGATTGAGTGTCAATCTCACTGATTTTGGGATCTGCCTGGGGGATTGGAAGGACACATTTACGGGTGTGTCTAGGTAGGTCATGAAGGAATGGCATTTGAGCATATGCCTGGCCCTTCATCCCTTTCTCTCTGGCACAACTGCCCTGCTCTGTTACCTGGCTACCATAAACCAAGAAGCTTTGCTTCACTAAGCCCTTCTACCATGATGTTTCTAACTTCTGACCACAGGCTAAATCCCAAGTCAAATAAAATCTCTCCTCCTTTAAGAAGCAGCTGATGGGTACTGAGTCCCTGCAATAGAAAACCTGACACAAGTGAAACGCTAACATCACAATTTTTTTTAATCTCTTAAGAACTGAGAGGCAAAGCCCCACAATCTTGGTAATTAAATGGAAAAAAGAAAGGAACAGACAAGAATCTTCATTTCTCAAACACTTTCCACACCTACTCAGTACGCCTATTGTTCTGCAGGCCACCCTGCTGTGCACCCAGAGATGAACTTACCTGGCATACGTGTCTGAAGAGCAGCAGGGCCCTCTGATCCATCTCTCCCTTGCACAGCACATGGGAGTGCAGGTAGAGGACTGCATTCATGAGCAGCTGTTCCCGGGTGGGGCAGGGTTGCTGGCTCTTGCCTTCTGGCTCCTTTGCCCCCAAACGTTTGATGACCAGTTTCCGAAGGCCTCGAAGAACCTCCTCTGACTTCACTGAACATAAAGCATCTGCATGTGCATAGTAGGTGGGGAAGGTGGGACCCACTGATGGAAAAGCCAACAAAGCTGTGGCCAGGGATCCCAGTCTATCTGTACAAATCACACTGCTGTAGAGTGAGGTCTGGACTTCGGATGCCACAAGTCTCATACCGTGCTGTAACTGCAAGATGGATGCCTGTAGTGGAGTCACGATGTCTGGATACAGGGCATACTCCTCCCCCAACCGCTTTCTGAACTGGTGCTGAGACTGCTGCCATGAAGCCTCCTCTTTTAGAAGACTCTGGGCCACTTGGGCAGATCGCATCCCATCTGTAAGGAGGGCCTGCAGAAGCCTCGTCAGCAAGTCCTGAATACTGTCAACCTTAGCAATGCTGCTAACATAGTGGTGGATTTCCTGTACCAGAGATTCATAGGCCGGCAGCTGGGGTCTGAAAGCCTGCTTCTTCAACAGTCTATAGACTGAATTTTCTAGCTGGTCAATCCTTTGCTGAAGTAACCTAAAGGCAAATCAACACAACATACAAATTCTGTCAGAAGAGCAATAAATTTGGATTGGACCCTCAGCTGGGAAGAGAATAAATGCATCACTTGTGGAGAAATAACATAAGGATAATATTGACAATTGTAATCAATATAGAGGTAATAACTGTAAAACATTTATCTCATGCCATATTTTGCTGGCACTTTAGATTTTTATCTCACCAAGCTTCACCATGACTCACTGAAGAAGGTACCACAGTTGTTCTCTTTTTGCTGATACGAACACCAAAGCTTAATGTTATTAAGTGATGTATACTTACACCTATAGTAGGATAACAAAATCACCTAACAAAATCAGGAAAAGGACTCGAACTTAGAACCCATTACACTACACCATATTTCCTACAGGCAATGGACCCACAGCCAAGAGTAGCATAAAATAAAAAAATGCACACCATTACACCCATCTTCTTCTTCCATGTTGGCCCCATATGAATTCACACATCGTGTATCTTTCCCCTTCTTTTAAAATACTAATTTTCCTGACTATAACAAAGGTTTTGGGATTAATAACTTACATAGTTGAGACATGTACAACATCACCTAACACTGTAATTACATTAGAAAGGTCAATCCTACAATGTCTTCTTTAAAAGTAGAGTTAATCTCCAACACTAATCACTTTGCTGCCTTACCTGACATGAGGATGGGAGGAACTGACAATTACTTCATCTTCCAGATTTCTTCCAGTTTGTAGCTGGCATGACAGGTTCCGGGTCTTTTGCTCACACTGCAGCTGGTGTAACTAATGGAAAAGTGAGAAAATGGTTTGCTATGCTCCATGCACCTGAGGACAATGCCCTGATACCCCACAATGGGTGCAAGAACGATGGAAGTAATCAGGGTTCCTGAATGACTCAATGACAGGTGGTTCCGTTCCACTGATATGGACCATTCATCTCAGAACTGTTACAGCACTAAACTTCTGAGTCGCTCTATAGCAGCTTAGCCTTCACCCTAACACAATTTTCCTTACTCAAAATACAATAAGCCAGGCATGGTGGCACACACCTTTAATCCCAGCACTCAGGAGGCTGAGGCAGGTGGATCGCAGGAGGATCGTTGTGAGTTCGAGACCAGCCTGGGCTACAAAGTGAGTTCAAGGCCAGCCTGAACTGCATAGTAAGACCCTGTCTCAAAAAATAGGCCTGGGGATTTAGCTCTGTGGCATAAGCACCTGCCTGGCAGGCACAAGGTTGTGAGTTCAATCCCTGGTACCAAAAAACAAACAAACAAACAAACAAACAAACACAGTAGCCGCATACAACTATCTTAATGTGGTTAATTTTTGAACTTGGTTGGAAGTTCAAATAGCATGAGATACCACTTTTTTTGAGACACGGTCTTGCTATGTAGTTCAGGCTGGCCTTGAACTCACTATATGCCCTGGACTGGTCTCAAACTCTCAGCAATCATCCTGCTTCAGCCTCCCAAGTGCTGGGATTACAGGTGTGTGCCACCACGCTCAGCAGGATACCACATCTACTTTATTTCTGAGTTTTAGACAAAACACGTCAGAATTTCAGAATCCCAGGGTTTAAGGATTACTGTCTAAAACAATAATCCAATATCAAAAACATAGTTCAGGTAGACAGAGTCTAGACAGTAAGGATACCAGCATTTGACAGAGCCTCTAGTATTTTACTTTCTTGCCCTCCGTTCATCACACCTATTGGCAGATACATCAAAAACTTAGGAAGGGCCCCTCTCTAGTCTGAACTTAGTCTAAAGAACTCTCAAAGAGGGAAACAGTATTTAAAATAGATGCACGGAAAGTCATGAGGCAGCTTATGCAAAATAACTCTGACAATCTAAGGAGCCAAAAAGGAGTAAAAAGAGCAATTCCCTGAACAAACCCATCAAGTCAGAGAAAGAGCACATGCTTCAAACTCCTGCTTCCCATACCTCCTCCTTGGCATACTTGAGCTTGTACTCTCTCTTCACTGCAGGGTCGAAGCATGCCTGGGGAAGCCAAGTCTGAATCTGGAGCAAGCCAAGGCTCACCCAGAGTCTCCCACGCTGGGCTGGCTCAGGCAAGTTCCTCTTACTCTCCCCTTCACCAAAAAAGCAGTGCAGCGATGTAAGCAAAAGACAGAGCAATTCCTTGGACAGTGCCTCTTGACCAGCCAAGTCCCCAAGAATCTGGCAAATGTGCTGGAAAGACTGGCTGTTCCCAAGCAGCAGCTGTTCACAGTTCTGCATGTACTCCTGCCGCCGTGCCTCTGGGAACAGCTCTGCTAGGCCCATCAGGTGCCAGCACAGTACTAATCCCTGAAGCTGGGAATCTGTGCGTCTGTGGGGACAACAAAGAACAACTTAAGGATATACTATTTCAAATGCTATCCCTTTTATACACTACCATGCTTTCAAGAAATCATAACTACAGACTTGGAGTTGAATTTCTGTTCTTATACAATCCTTTTATGTGATTTCCTAAGCATTATCTTACTGTTCACAATATGCTTAAACCAGAGGAGGAGCCAAAGTCAGGCATGGTGGTACACCCCTTTAATCCCAGCACTCGGGAGGCTGAGGTGGGAGAAGCATTGTGAGTTTGCGGCCAGCTTGGGCTACAATGTGAGCACAAGGCTGGCCTGAACTACACAGTGCGACCCTGCCACAAAAAACTAGGGCCAGGAGTTTGGTTCAGTGGCTTAAGCCCCTGTCTGGCAGGCGCGAGGTTGAGTTCAATTCCTTGTGTCACAAAAGGAAAAAAAAAACACAGAGGAGCCAGCAAACTCATAATGGCCACTCTCATGAACACATGTAGAACCACATGGAAAACACCCTCATGACAACCCACCAAAACCAGTCACTTCAGAAACAAATACTGACAGAGCCTCTGCTCCAAGCTCTAGAGAACACACATGAGCTTTACAGACTGCTTCCAGGAATGAAGAATACCTGAATTCTGCTACTGAAGGGACTGCCATGTTGGTCCAAAGCAATGAATTAATGTCCTGGAGCTGCTGGACTCTTTCAACCCACTCTCCCAGGGTGACATGCGAGGAGGACAGAACAGGAAGGCCGCTCACATCCCAGGGACCTGCTCTGCAGCTGCTGGTCAAGACTTCAAAGCAGCACTTCGAGAACACAGCTGCACAGAAACTGCCAGGGCCCTGAGGGACAACCAAAAAACCAAGTAACTTTAAGAAATTTATTAAAATAACTTCACCAACCTGACTTGGGGCACTTCAGAGGAAAAAGAGAATAAAGAAGTTCAAGTTGCTTGGAATTAGGAAATATCAGTCAAGACATGAGACCAGAAAAACAGAAAGAAGTCAGGTGTTGAAGTCCTTAAAGAAATATGAATTCCATTCTCCAAGGAATGAGGAACAATGATATGTTAGTGATGCATGAGAAGTTCCACAAACTTGGGAGTTAGGGAGACCAGTCTCATAATAGAGGGACACACAAGTTGGAGGCAGGGAAAGGAGTCAAAAGATGAATATAAGAGCCAGGCAGAAAAATGTTCCTGGCTTGTGCTCTTTGGATTGTTAATCTCGGACACAGTAATAGGTGCCCACAGAAACGGATTCGGTGGGCCAATACATGATAGGAAACACTGCATACACCACGCAAACCTACAAGTATTACCACTATAGGCTCCGAAAGTGTTTTACAATAAAGAAACTAATTCTGATAAAGCAAAAGGATACAGTCTAAAATATTTAACAGAAACATGTTTAAGAATAAGGTATAGGATAAAGGTGGCATTACAACTTAGAATGGAAAGGATTAGTGCTGGATGTGGCTTACTGGTATAGTGTTGGCCTAGCATACACAAGGCCCTGGGTTTAATCCTGATCCCTGGCATCACAAAAAAAATAAATAAATAAAAAAATAAAAAGGAAAAAATAAAAGGAAGGAAGGAAGGAAAGGAAAGAAAGAGAAAAGAAAAATGTTAATACACTTTTAGATCTATTACTTGTGTTAAAGGAAAAAAAACACCCACATCCCTACCTCACAAAACAGACACAGATAAAATTTAAATGCAAAACAAAAAAAAACAGGAAAAAATATGAGGAAATGATCTTTATTCTAGGTGGTAGAGGAAGATACTTTTTAAAAGCAAGACACAAAAGTCAGATTGTAGAAGAGATTGGCATATTTGAAGAGAAGTCACTGTAAAATTGATCCAACTTGACACAAAGGAAAACTCAAAATATACTTCCAACCATACTGGGTAAAGGATTAACATCCAAAATATACAAAGAGATCTTCATTAATAAAAGATGTCGAACAAATCATTTTTTTAAAAAACTGAACAATACATACCATGGTAAACTTCAGAAAAAAATGATTGACAAATGTGAAATGATGTTCAGTCTTACTAATACTCAAAGAGGGACAAAATGCTTTAAATTGTAGTAACTAGACATTAATACCTAGTGTGGTGAGCATATGGGAAGTAAGTCCTCAAACGTATCAATAGTGAAACTGCTCTGGTTCTGAACTTAGCTCAGGGTTTCAGTGCCTCATGTATCAGTTCTTCACATGTTTAAAAAGTACAAAAAAAAAGCTCACCAGATAATCTGTTAATAGACCTCCATATGTCTATGTGCGCATATGTGTGTATGTATATATATGACCTACATATGTATTACATATTTTACTATATGCATATATACTTAACATGTAGTCCCTCTGACCAAAGGTTAAATTTTAATAAGCTGCCTACAGAAATACTCAAGACAAATATAAATTTCTACAAGAACAGTTAATGAGCTATACTTGTTTTTTTTTTTTTTTTTTTTTTTTTTGTGGCACCAGGGATTGAACTCACAACCTTGTGCCTGCCAGACAGGCACTTAAGCCACTGAGCCAAACTCCCGGCCCTAGTTTTTTGAGGCAGGGTCGCACTCTGTAGCTCAGGTTGGCCTTGTGCTCGCGTTGTAGCCCAAGCTGGTCTCAAACTCACAACGCTCCACCTACCTCAACCTCCTGAGTGCTGGAGTTAAAGGCGTGTACCACCACGCCAGGCTTGCAGCAGTATTATGCTTGTTAAAAGGAGCAGAAAGACAAGAAACTTCAACACTTATCAATAAGAAAGTCATTGCAAAAATTTTGGCATGTCAGTACAATGAAATAAAGAGATGAAAAAAAGAATATGGAATTAAATGTACACATTTCCACGACACATTTGTGAACAATGAGTGTTATTTTTGTTTACATGTATAATAATATACTATATACATGTATAATATATACATGTATATATTATAAACACCAAAACCAGATAAGACTGATTATTTCTAACAAATTATATATGCACACATTTCTGTAGTTTAAGTACTTTGTAATCAGAAAAAAAGACTTAAAGGAAATCTGTATGACTGTAACTCAGAATTGCACAAATCTTTTAAGATGAAACACATGTTTTGACAGTATGGCTCTTAACATCCTATAGAAAATAAAGTATCACCATCACCTATCCAGTCAACTGTTTCTCATAGGAATAAATGTTCACTACTAGATTTGTCTGGAAAAAAACAATTTTTCCCACTACCATCAAACATTTTTATGATTTTATGCCAACAAACCTTCAAGGTAGAGTCCAAAAGGGACTTGGGTACCCCTTTCTGCTGCACACTGAGCAGAGGGTTCCACGTTAGCCAGTACTCCGGATTTGTGGTGACAGTACTGCTCCAGAAAGATGTAAATGTGGAATTAAATAACTCAGACCACAAACAAATAATCTCTTCAGTAGACACCTAGAGATAAAGGAACACGTACATAAAACAATATTTGAAGGTTCTATAAATCAACCTTGGACAAAAACCAAATCAAATTCACTGGTTAGGATTTAATGTTGACCTAAGGGGGAAATTTGATTTGGTTGTAGTGCAATTTAGTATGTGACCAGAATCATGGGAAGAATTAAATTCATCAACCAAGGTACCACTGCATTTCTGAGCAAATGGGAAATTTTTAAAACTCAAGCATCTTCACCTCACTTAACTGGAAATCAAATGAGTATTTTCATGATAAGAAATACTTCTGTAATTACTGCAAATGGATATTCATAGTTCTCCCACTTTAAGAGGTAATTCAGATAGCCTGGAGTTAGCAAAATGTTTCTGTTTTTTCTTTTTTGGCAGAGCTGAAGATCAAACCCAGAAGTGCTCTACACTAAGCTTTATTCCTGGCTCTTTTTATTTTGAGACAGAGTCTCATTAAGTTGCCCAGGATGACCTCAAACTTAAAATTCTCCTCCCTCAAACTCCCAAGCAGATGAAATTGCAAGGTGTGCCAACACGCCCAGCTACTACAGGGAATTTTGAGATTAAATAAAACAATTGTTCTGCAACAAGTTTGCCACAGAAAAATCTACTCAGTTCAGGATAAAGAAGACTTACTTCTTTTTATTTCAATTTTTACCTTCTTGTAATGCAGCAAAGACCAAAGATCTCGAAGTTCTTGAGGAGTCATTGGTGTGTGTTTAAGACAAAATATGACATGATGACTTATCTCCTCATCTATCTGGGGTTGTTGGTTTGTACTAGATCTGTTGCAAAAATAAACAAGAGATACGCTGGAATAAGGACTATCAATAAATTACTAGAAAACTGCTATGTAAAGGAAGACAGAATGCACAAAATATCTGGTGCACTCAAGTTAAAAATTACCAACTCTACTGGTAAAACACTTGGTGATTTTTAAAGGTGAATCAAGGACAAGCAAAGAATCCTCGAGCCGATTTTCCAAAGTGGTAAGTGACCTCCCTGTGTGTATGGGGTATGCAGTGTACCCCCAAGTCCTCATATAATTTTGATGGGGCTGAGTTATTGGTTTGTTACTGGTTTGTTGATTGACAATGTGAGCGCTGTGCCCGCCCAGGGGTGGAGCTGACATACAGCATAAGGGAAGATGGGTCTTCCTCTTCCGTGCTTCCGTCTCCTTCTCTCTCTTGCCGGCGTAGCTTGCGGCTTGCAGCTTGCAGCCGCCATGAACAGCAGGCCCGCCATGCCACGCTATCTTGGAGCCAACTTATGGACTGAAACTCCCGAGAAACTATAAGAATAAACCTTTCCTTCCCTAATTTTGGGCGTCAGGTATTTTGTCTCAGCAACGAGTGAAAAGTAACTAAGACACCGTGCCTCAAAAATCATTCCTCCACAAATCCCTGTTTTGTTTATACATACGATACAAAGAACAATATAATAAGAAAATACATTACTTCAACGGAAGGAACTTTCATTACAAAAAAAAAAAAAAAACAGCTTACCTTCTCAGACAGATCTGTGTCATAAAAGCAGCCATCATTTTGTACCGCCAAAGAATAGCCAAGTACTCCATTATAGGCCACAACTGAACATGCTGAGCAAGTTGGATTAAGGAGGTAAAGCCTGGCTGGGGCAGGGAGGAAGTTTCCCCAAGTTTTTTTTCCAGAAAACCAACTGGAAGTCCTTTAGCTTTCAGTTCTGAACACTGAATACTCACAAGATTCTTCAATTCATCTTTAATTTAAACCAAAATAAAATCTATTAGTGCACATTGGTCAAAAGGTCTGGGTCTAGATTCCCAATAGCTAGCTAAGTGACTAAGAGCTTAACCTGAATTAATCAGAGTTAGGTTACTCAAGTTGAGCTTTGAGCTCATGTCTTAAGCAATATTAATTTCTACACATATCCAATGATGGAAATACATAATACATGCAACATTTAGCCCAACTACGGTCACTTTTTCAGTAGTATTTATGCTACACTCACATAAACAAATATCTAAGGGAAAATTCTATTGTCAACCAGCCAAACACCAGAATATATTACCCAAATTGACATCTTCCAGAACATTAGCCCTTAGGATCAAGCCCCAGGCCTGCAGGAGACTTTTCTTTAATGTCCATTCCGAAGCAATCACTTGGAGATGATGAATGTCTTCCCGCCTTTCACTCTCACCAAGGACAAGCATCCATTCCCTGATGGCAAGGGCTTTGTTAAGGACTTTCAACTGTGAAAAACACTCCACCACTAGCTTGTCCTGAAACAATAAAACCCAGGAGAGCCTATTAAAGAGCTAAAATGTGGTTCATCTTAGCACAATAGATACATCTAAGAAAAAATTCAAGACATTTTCTTCATAGTTCTAGAAAACAAGGTTTGTTGATTCCTGTAGCTCTTGGGAAATTTTACAAAAATAAAACTAGACCAAGGCTTAATTGTCTTAGGTATAAGTAAAATTATAATACTTAAGAAATTAACAGTATTCATAGAACAGTTAAAAGAGTTAAGCTTTTGTAGTCAAGGATGAGTCTAACTGAATGCCAGTTCCCAAGCGAAAACCTCAGAAGAGCTCAAATCTTTTTATTTACTACATGCTTCCTGGTGTACCTTAAAAGGAAATGGTCGTCCCAGGAACTTCTGCAACTTCTTTATACCACTGAAGCCACCAGTCGGGCTACCCAAACAATTCTGAATATGTTCTGAGACTGTCTGAACCTCTTTATAATATCTTCAAAGGGGAAAGAAGGGGAGGAGAGAAGAGAAATAAGGCAAAATATTAGGAAGAAGTGAAATCACTTACATTTTATATTTTACTACACTCATCAATATGCCAAGGGAATAAAACCAAAGAAAAGCAAGAAAGAGTTTTAATTTCAAAACCTCTTAACATTGCAGATATTAACATTAACATTATTAAAATTATTACTCTAATGGGATTCTTACTTGTCTTCATGATTCATCAGTAGTTGGGGAATCTGGAAGACCAAATGTTTTAAAACCCAGTGCCAATGGAGAGCAAGCAAAGCCAGACCTGGAGCATCCACTTTTACTGCATCAGCCACAGTCCAAAACCGGTCCCGCCATCGCACAGAACCTAAGATCTAAAAACAAACATGTCTCAGGAGAAGACAATGACACTGCCTCAGTACTCAACACACATACATGAAACCTCTAAGGCTAGGCCAAAATATTTATAGGAGTATTAAGACAAAGCAAAGATCTTTTCTCCTAATATTTGAAGTACAAACCTATTACT
The DNA here is from genome assembly GCA_004363535.1 of Dasyprocta punctata. Classification (NCBI taxonomy): domain Eukaryota; kingdom Metazoa; phylum Chordata; class Mammalia; order Rodentia; family Dasyproctidae; genus Dasyprocta; species Dasyprocta punctata. The sequence continues at coordinate 42,015 of RJWM01000089.1, read as the reverse complement.
TTAGAATAAAATGAAATTATTACACCACACATTAAATTGCCCATATTATTTTATAAGAAACTACCAAATGTCTTACAAAGCAGCCATACTATTTTGCATTATAACCAGCAGCAAAGGGGAGTTCTGGTCATTCCATTTCCTTCCCAGTTACTTCTCGCCAATCACAACCGTTAGTGGTTTCAATTTTAGCTTTTTGGAGCATGGCACATCACTTCAGTTTCAACTGACATTTCCTTGATAACATGATGCTGTAATTTCTCAAATTCTTACTACACATTTATACATCTTTGGAGAAGCATCTACTCAGATTTCTTACTCATCTTAAAAACTGAATTTATTACAATCAGTTTATATAATTTATATGTGTTTTATAAATAGCTCTTTGCAGTTTTTCTTAGACGTGACTATGAAGGAAAACACAAGTTTTTAATTTTGTTGAACTCTAGTTAGTTTTTTCTTTTATTGACAATCTAAGAAATCTTTGCATATCCTTAAATTGGAAACATTTTCTCCTTCACTTTCCTTTAGGCAGTTCCTAGTTTTGGTTCTTCTACTCAGGTTTCATCCTTTTGAGGGAGGTGAGATGACAGGGAACTGAGCTCAGGACCTCGCGCTTACCAGGCAGGCATTGTGCCACTGAGCTATATCCCCAATCCAGGTTTCAACCATTTTAAGATAACCTGTATATAATGTGAGCTGATGGGAAACTCAATTTTATTTTATGTGGATATATATCACTATTTCTCATACAGGCTGTCCTTCTGCACTTAATTACTGTTGGATTTTTGGCAAACAAAAAGCAGATATAGATATATGAGAGTAATTTATTTGTGAATTCTCTCTTTTGCTTCATTTGTCTACAGGTCCATCTTTTATATATTTTTTCAATATCTCTTTACGAAAAATCATTTGAGAATATACTTGACCCTCCATACACTCGGGAGATTGGTCCTCAGAACTCTACACATAGCAAAATATGACAGTGAGTCTCACATATAAAGTGGTATATTTATTTCTAATCTACATATATCTTCCTGTATATTTTAAATCATCTATAGATTACCTGCAAAACATAATAATACAAAGGCTATATAAAGAGTTGTTTAGAGAAAGAGCTATTTAGAGAAAGAATAATGATAAGGAAAACAGTTTGCACATTTTTAGTACAGGCATCAGCTTTAAAAAAACAAATTTTCACCTGAAGTGGCTGAATCTGTGCCTACAGAACTTGCAGAAACAGAAAGACAACTGTATTTGTTGCCTGTGATAACATGTTAACTTTCAAGTACAACCTTTAATTTTGGAAAACTGAATTTGACAAATTTCTAATACTTACACACTTTTCAGATGAGATTTGTGGTAACTTTTGACAAGTATAACTTTTTTCTTTTTACTCACACTGAATGATGAAATACTGCCAACTCAGTAAATATTTCTGAATGTTACCAATGCATTAGCTATAAATTCACAAAAAACAACTGAACCAATAGATTCTAATGCATGACAACTTTAGTGATGTATTTTTCAGATTCTACATCTTCATAAAAATTTTTGTCAAGTTGGTGGAGTACCACACAATAAGAATATTCATAATTAAAGGAAGTAACTATTAAAGTATTCTTGCCATTTTCAACCTGAAAACTACAGGAAGACATTTTTTCTTTACAAACCTAAACTCAAGCAACATACTACAAGAGGCTGAATGATGAAGCAGCTATGAAAATTGAGCTTTCTCTTAAACCAGACATCAATGAGATTTACAGAAATATAAAATCATCCTAGTCTTCTCACTAATTTTTATTTAAAAATAACTTTTTCTTGTACATATATCACTCACATTAATTTGAAATGGACTTTCATTTTAAGACAAGCTTACAAATTTTTTTAGATTCCTCAGTTTTAATTCCTAATATAGTAAATGTTGATGGACAAAACCAACACAAATAAATGCTCTCTGAAATTGTTAATTTTTTAAAATTATAAAGGGGTCTTGAGACCAAAAAGTTTATGATCTTCTACTCTACTAGACTTAGTATGATAATCTGTATTCAAAACTCCATTTAACTTATATGTGACAATGATATTGAAAAAAGCTTAAGTAAACTAAAAGGTTACTTAAAAATCCAAATGCTCATCAACAGGTAAGTGGATAAATAAAGCACAGTACATTCACAAGGAAGTATTACTCACCAATACAAAAGAATTAACTATTGATACAGAAAACCACAGATACATCTCAAAATTATCCACATAAGAAAGAATATGTATTCCATAATTCCATCTAGAGAATATACAAATTATCTACAGTAAATGAAACCAATGGCTATATGGTTGGGACTAGGACAAGAAAGAGGAAGGAAATACAAAAAGGATACAACAAAAGTTTTAGGGGTGGTGGAGATATATATATATATATATATATATATATATATATACTAAGAACAGTTAAGATTTCTCATATAATACTGGACACACAGTAACAGTGAAGTTAGTTTTGTCCCTAAGACTCTTGGGCCAAGACAAATCTTGATGTTTGAAATAAAAACAGGTATATTACCTTACCTCATGGACATTAGCATCAGACACCATCCCCTGTGCAGACTGTACCCAGAACATGATCAATGCATCACAAAGCTCAAAAAAGGCAGCAAGATTGACCACAATTTCATGAGGCAGGCTATGATAGCTCTCTGGATCTTAAGAGTTGAAATAAAAGAACATTCCGTAAGATTTTTATTCTCTAGAAATTTTCAAAATAAACTATAATCTAGAATTCACTGTTATCCTTAATACAAAAGTCACTTTTGAAAGGTGAAAAAATAAAAGCATCGATTCAAGAAAGCTGAGGCAGGAGGATTACAAGTTTGAGGCCAGCCTTGGCAACTTAGCAAGACCCTCTTCCAATATAAAAAATAAAAAGGACCAGGGATATAATTTAGTGATAGAGCATCCCTGGGAGGGGAAGAAGGAGGACAAGAAGGGAACAAGCCAGCAAACTCTGTGGCTATTGTAAGTATATAAGTTTGGCAGAAGAGGCATGTATACCTACTAAGGTAAATAGTCAACAAAAAATTCAAGATGTAGAACAAAGCATTAAATACAAATGAAACTATATATAGTCTGTACAGATAACTAACACAAACACGTCAGACAGTAGAAGTCAAACTACTATTAGTGCCTGCAAGGATAAATGTTTTTTAAGTTTTTATTCTTCTATATAAATTTCTTCCCAAAAAGTATAGCTGTTTTTTCAACTTACAAAAATTAAAAGGCAGAAATGCTCTCTTTTACAATCAAATATTTCTATAGACGTACTTTTTGAGCCAACAGTCCTACTTTACAAGTCCTAGCTATGCTGACTATCTCTGTCTCCCTTTCCTCATTCACAACCTGAAGATTTGCTTATTTCAGAGTTGCTACAAAAAGCAAATGACATCAAGGACACGTCAGAAGCATTTAGCTAAGCACCTGTCAAAGAGCCAGTGTTCAGTAAATGCTAGTCATTACTATTGAGGGGAATAGATAAAATACAAATGACGGGAATAGTTAAAAGAAATCCGAGGATAACAACTGATGACCATGGCCACATAACACAACCAGATTCTTAAATAAATAAAACATCCTTAAATGCTTTTTACTTTATTTTGAGGCAAGTCTCACTAAGGCAGGCCTTAAACTTAAGATCTCCTGACTCAGCCATCTAAAGTAGCTGGGATTACAGATATGTGCCACCATACCCAGTTTTATGTAAAGAATACAAAAGGTTAAATGTTCTTACCTTTATGGAATTCAAAAGACATTCTCAAAACACTATTTAAAGTTTTTCCACCAATGGAAACCAAACGTGCTTCAGTAAAATTCCGTTTTTCCCGGTCAAGGTATACAATTGTCCTGCAAAGAGGATCAAAAACATAAAGAAAAGTTATGAGTTAATAATACTCTTTAATCATAGCCTCTAAGTGCTGAACGCTTCAACCCTATGCAACATCCATCTCCTGCATCCTGCCTCTACAAGTTCTGGACTAGATAAAGGAAATACAAATGACAACTAGAGAGACTGCTAGACCTCATTCTACTGCTTTGCCGTTATCTAACAAACCGAACTTTCAAAGTGGCCACTACAAGATGTGAGGGCCATGGCTGCAACATCTGTCACTCCATTGATCAGCAGGACTGATTCAGCTGATCTGGCTGACTAGGGGGGCGTCCCCTTCCTCCCTCACTGCTCCACGTATATCTCTCCTGAAGATGCATGTTCAGTTAGAGAGGATAATCACCCCCGATAGAGGAGGACTATTTCCTCAATTAAGGGTACAGGAGTAGCTGTGCTCTCTTACTAGAACCTCCTAATAAAGTGGCTACCACAGAATTAACTTCCAGTATTAGAAGTTACCAAGTGAGGGGGCACAGCAAGGTACCCTCTGAGGTCCTAGGACAGACTACAACAGTCATCAAAAGCACAAACTAATTTTAGCATACTGCTTTGTAAGGTACATTACATTTCAATTATAAAATTATTCTGAAAATGTATACACTTGAGCCAGACATGGTCGTGCAAGCCCATAATCTTAGCACTTGGGAGGCTGAGGCAGAAACATGATGAGATTGAGGCCATTCTCTGATACACAGCAAGTTTGAAGCTACCTTGACTACAGAAGATCTTACCTCAAAAATAAATAACAAGCAAAAAATTATATGGCCACTTTAGTAAAACTAAAAAATCCAGTCTTTATCACAACTATGCAAATTTATATACTAGTGTGTATGTAATGAACAGATATTGTAATATGTCTCCAACATGCAAGGGTGGGAAACGACGTGGACAGGTCGCCAAGGAAGGAACGAGTGAGAGAAAAAAAGAGATGGAAATGGGGAGGAGCTGCTGGGAACAACAGTAGAAACATGACTGCTGTCAGAAAAGATTAACTTTTATGTAACTAACTCTCACGATTTATACTAAGACTGAAGGCAAAAGTTGTGTAACACCCTACTTGTCAGATTCACAAGATTAAAAACATACAAGCTATATGGAAAATGTACTATGTAAGACCAGTAAGATAGTAGCCAGTATGGAAAAAAAAAAAAAAAAAAAGAAGAAAAGAAAAGAAAGATAGTAGCCAGAGATGTAGGCTTCACCTACTTGTTTGCAATTGATTCTAAGATGGAAAAGAGTTGCTCAGGTTGGTCTGTTTGTGGATCAAAGTTCATTGAATTTCTAATGATATCCAAAGCCTGCATATTCCATCGGGGGTCCAGAGGGATCACAAAGTCATCTAGTTTAAAAAAAAGAAATTAGAATTTCTTAGGTAAAAAGCTTTGCCTGGTTTCAACTGACTGGTTTCACTGCTTTACTTTAATTACCCTGAATCCTGGAGAGGAAGAAGAGGAATAGAGAAATGCTATGGGTTTAAGTCCATGATAATAGCTTTTACACTATTTCCTTTCCAAATGCAAAATATCTAGAAGTCTTGAAAATTCATCCCACTACAGAATATAATCTGTGCAAGAATATAAATATTTCATTCAATGAGTTCACTTCCTCAGACCCACCACTAATGCGAAAAGAATCCTGGACTTAATTACCCCATCTCCATTTGCCACCAAAACATTTTTCTTTTAATTATATGAAATAAAAAGGTTGAATATGTGTTACTACCAGCTTGCAGTAAGGAAAACACCTCCAGGTGAATTTGCTTAAAAACAATTCCCCAGCCAGGCAAAGTGGCACATATATCATACCTCCACCTACTCAAGAGGCTATAGAAGGATGGGCCTGGGTACACAGTGAAACCCCTCCTCTCAAAACAATCAAGCAAAAAACAAAAACAAAAGAAAACAAAAACTGCTGCTTCTTCTGCTTCATAAACCTTTGGCTCACATTTGGTACTTCAACTGTATGTAGTTGCAAAAAGACTTGAACCCTCTCCAGATGGTGGTAGGTGCCTGTAATCCCAGCACTTGTGGCTGAGGCAGGATTACCATGATTTCAAGGCCACCCTGAGCTACACCATGAGGCAAAGGCTGCTCTGAACTACATAGCAAGATCCTGTCTTAAAAAACCAAAACCAAACAAACAAACGAGGGTACAGCTCAATGCTCAATGTAAGGTCCTGGGTTTAAGATGTTCCTGCTGGCTTGAACCACCAAGTGGTACATACATGACTATCCTATTGGTCACCTTTGCACCAACAGTGGTTCAAGCTGGAGGTAACATTAACAAACTCAATCAGAGCCATTTGGCAGCAACATAAACAAATTATAGCCCTCCCGTGAACATGTTAATACCCACTACTCAAAAAAAAAAAAAAAAAAAAAAAAAGTGGAAGAGACCTCCCGATAAAAGCTTAGCCCTCTAGTTTTCAAACACAAGTCAGAAAAGATTAACTTTTATGTAACTAACTCTCACGAAAATTGATAAGTTACTTGGAGGCAGAGTTAAGCCTACTCTTACAACTCCTAGGGACACTAAATATCATCAGCTTCCTTTAGACGTTAAAAGATGAATGGATAATTTCAAACAAACAAGAATTGGCATCTGGATATTCTCAGCCTTCTAAAATCTACTGTTATGGTTGAAATTATGACAAGTCTTTTCCCCATAAACACAAAGGACAAGTTTCAAAAATGGTGCCAAGACCTAGAAACCAAAAGCAGGTGTATACCTGTGATATTTGCCTGTAATATTTTGAAGATATTAGTAACCCCAGCTGACAGAGAATTCGAGTAAAAATTCCTAAGAGACGCAGCACTGGCTTCCAAATGAATCTGTATTGAGTCTGTGGAAGAAGAAACAATGTTAGGACTCTAAAGCAGTGCTGCTCAGCTAAACTGTCCCTTGCTGTACTGTCAAGACTAGCCACCAGTCATGAGAGTTCTTGAAATGTGGTAAATACTACTAAAGGATTGGATATTAGATTTAATTTAGTTTCAGCAAGTTTATGTTTGTTTACATATAGTAGTAGCTCTCTGTGGCTCATGGCTACCACACAAGACAATGCTTCCTATTAACAGAACACTTATAAAAGTTCTCTATGCACATACTGAGATCACATGTCACAAACATATTTATTCAATTATCTTTAAGTTCTCACAGAGTAGAGAGGTTCATGTAAACTCATTTACTTTAGTCAACAATTTCTAGCAACAAATTTCACGTCCTGCCCTTTGCAACCTGGGCAATGTTATTACTGTTTTTCTCTTCTTTGAATAAATTACAAAAAAAGGGTTAGTATGACAACTTTGAGCACTGGTAGCATGAGATTAGAAGCTTATACAGTTTAAGGGGAAATGAACTGATCAAAAGTAACATCTTTCTCAGATAGAATGGTTGTATAGCAGCAGTACAGAAAAAAAAATACGTAAGCAAAGCTGATATTTAAAACCGAGAAGTACTATAATTTTCTTATGAATTCGATAAATCTTGACATACTAAAAATTGTACTGAAACAAAAGTTTCTTCTGTGATACATTTAAAGACAGACTCGTTCCTTAATTTAACAGGTACTCAAACTAACACTATCCTATAAATTTCTTGCTAACTGCTCAGCTGTAATTTTAAAAGTAGTCACAGAATAATACAGCCACTGAGGCACTTCAACAGAATAAGGGTATATAAATCCCCTCATTGTACAAATTAAGTTTTTCTACTTACCAAGCCCCTGTGGTATATTCCTGGCTAAATGATAAAGCCATTTAACTCTGAGCATCCAATCCTGATTGGTTGATCTTTCTATGAGCAATTTAACAGCCGTGGCCAAAACTTCTGGTTCATCAATCCAAGAAGCATCCATTTGTACTGCACTGAATTTTAGGTTCTCAGGGCTGGAAGACTGCATAATTTTCTCTAAGTCTTGCAAAGTGAGAGGCTGACTCCTGAAATTCATTGGAACAGACAAAATTAATATTAGTACAACCTCTTACTGTACATTTCGAAGAACTAAGAAAATTACTTTATAAATCTTTTATCAAAGAGGTAAAGAGAAAAAATTCATTTCCCTACAAAGGAAAACAAAACATGCATCTAGCAGTTGAGAACATAGCTCAGCAGCACAGCACCTTCCTGGCAAACACAAGGTTGTGAGTTCGATTCCCAGTACCAAAACAAAACAACCTCATATATCTAGGGCTAGAAGTATAACTTGGTGGTAGAGTACATGCTTAGCATACATGAAGTCCTATGTTCAATTCCCTTTGTCTCCTTAGTAAATAATACAGAATAATATTATAATAATAAAAATATAATAGTTGGACAATAAAAGGGTCACATAATTTTGGGTTGAATATTCTGTGTATTGACCATTACCAGTAAAAGCAAAAACCTGACAAAAAACCAGAAGTACACATGCTGAAGGCTTTGCTGACCTGGTCCATCTGCTGGTTTTCATGCTTATCCTATTGAGGCAGTATGCTAGAATCTGTCCATCACTTCGGACAACAGAGAGGTGAGAATCTTCCGTAGCAAAGAGAGCAGAAGGCACAGAATCAGGCCACAGTCCTGCGGCAAGAATGGAATTTCCCCAGTTTTCCCGTGCTTGCAAAAAAGCAACATGTTTCTCCAGCAAAGCCTGCACAAGCTGGTAGGACATAAAACGTATGGTTCACAGGAATCAATATAAATGCTATTACCAAATATACTGGCAGATAAAGTTAAGTTTCTATGGTTCACATGACAATTTTCCAACAATTTTTAGACATTCTTCAATGTACAACATAAGTTAAATTTTTTTCTTCATGATAGATCAGATTTGAATACCATTAAAGTTATTTCCCAGAAAAGAACCTGGCACTAGATCTTTACTGAAGCAAAAAGGCAATGGTTAGCTCTCTTAGGTCATTCAGGTTGCTACTTCATACAAAAATAATTTTCCCCTACTCTATAGGGAAGAGTGTTACAACTTAGAAAGTTGTTGCAAACACTTGGCAGTACCTTCCGGTTTGCTGCTGAATGCTGAGAGCAGACATACACTTTCCAGCATGCTTCTGAAAAGGCTTTTTCTAAACCCAGCCCTCGTTGCAGATACTGGACAATGAGTATAGCTGTCTGAATTACAGCAGACACAGAAGATGTTGGAGAGCCTAGAAAGAAAAAATATTGCCATCTGTGAGTAAGAGACTCTTCAAAACCTCTAATGAAAGTCTAGAAATTCTACCCTTACCTCAAACTTCTTTCCACTCAACCCCACCCAGATTCTTATGGCTTGTGTCTAGATGTCCCCCCAAAGCCTGATGTGGTTATAGGTGGAGCTTTTCAGAAGTGGCTGGATCTAGATTGTGTGATTCTGTCATAGATTCATAGGGCAGTGCTAGGATTAAGGATGCTCCACCTTGCGGGTGAGTGGGGCACAAAGCCTGGATAGACTATAAGGGACAGAAAGAGGGTCGCTGCTTGTCACTTGCTGTTTATTCACTACTTTTTTGCCTTCTGCCTGCCATGAAATGTTTCTCCTCCACAATGCCTCTCTACCATGCCACACTGTCTTAGAGCCAGTCAACTATGGACTGAGAAACCTCCATAAACTGGAAACCAAAATAAACCTTTCCTAGCTGGGTGTGGTGGCACACACCTTTAATCCCAGCACTCGGGAGGCTGAGGTAGTAGGAGCCTTGTGAGTTCGAGGCCGGCTTGGGCTACAATGCGAGCACAAGGCCGGCCAGAGCTACACAGTGTGACCCTGCCTCGAAAAGCTAGAGCTGGGAGTTTGGTTCAATGGTTTAAGTGCCTATCTGGCAGGCGCGAAGTTGTGAGTTTGATCCCCGGTGCCATAAAATAAAATAAAATAAAATAAAATAAAATAAAATAAAATAAAATAAATTAAAATAAAATAAAATAAAATAAAATAAAATAAAAAAATAAACCTTTCCTTTAACTTGTGGATGTTGAGTATTTTGTCCGAGAAATGAGAAAGACAACCTCTTCCTTCTCTCTTCATCTACATCCTTTGTGGCTCACAAATTCATACAAAGGAGTCCCAGCTGTGGGTAAATAACTTTGGGTATCAGGTATTTTGTCTTAGCAGTGGAAAAAGTAACTAAGACAACTTCTAAGCAGAATCTACAGCAGTGGTTGTGAACCTAAGACACGCATGCTGCAGGCAGCTGCTTGTTAGCACTGAAAGCTCTAAAAGGTTTGCCAACAGGGCTCAAACGTGGCCTCAAGACACAATGAATTTGTGGAAAGGCATACATTCCTATTTCCTATTTCATATCCTGTCCTCTCTGCCCTCCCTCTCCCCCAGTCCACCTTGACCTGGATGTCTGTAATATGTGGTAGGGAACCCCTTCACAGGCATGATAAAGCCGGGTCACATTTATCTTTAACTTCATGTTAACACACACCAAAGGTAGCAAAATATGCACTGCCTCATAAAGGAATACAGGCTTGACATGGGTTTTGAAATCCAAGGTCTACAATGCACATGGTGGTGCAAGGCTATAATCCTAGCACTTGGGAGGCTGAGAGAGGAGGATGACTGTGAGTTTAAGGTCAGCCTGAGCTGCATAGCGAAACCTTGTCTTAAAAAGATCAAAAAATAAAATCTAAGGCCTACTTTGAAATCTCAACTGTCATTATTTACTGACTCACAAGTTATTTATACTCACTGACCCTTATCTGTAAAGTGGAAATACATGTTCTAAAGAACTAAATAAGCAACCTGCATTGTACCTAAGAGAGTAGATATTCAATAAACGATATTTTCTTATTATTGCTTCTTTTTATACAGTGAAACTTTCAGAAGTCATCACTGTTTTAATTCAAAAATCCTTTTTTATCCCACCTTTAAGAAGAAAACCATGATCCTAGAGATATGATGGGCAAAGTTCAAGCATCCCAGTACCTCAAGCAGAACCACTCAGATGTTGGACTCTGACTGGACACATCATTTATGTTGAGAATTTGACATACTGATTCCTACGCCTCACTCTGACACACTGAATTCATTTTCTTGGGGAGTATGGACAGCTACATTTTTACAAAGCTTTCCCAGTAATCTTATTTCTATCTGCAGTAAATCTAAGAACTCCTAGAGTAGTAATTCAATGCAAAAATGGAATTTTTGGGGGGGTAGGGGATTGAACTCAGGACCTTGTGCTTGCCAGGCAGACACTTAAGCCAATGAACTATATCCCTGGCCCTAAAGACATGGATTTCTGAATGACTAAACTCTATATCTCACCTATAACAGAGCTTCGGGTCTCACTGTGTAGAGCCAGGAGGATGTCACACACACTGTCTCCCACCAACCCAAGGCTGTGCAGCAGAACTTTCAAATCCAGGTTGTCTGGGACATTTTCATCCCCTTCTCCCGAAATGTAGATTTCAAGTCCACGATTCCTCATTGCTCGGGATATTTCTCCATGAACAGGATCCATTGAGAGAAAAAGCCTTGTAAAGTGGCAATTCAGAAGGGAAAAAGTTTCTCTGACTTCCAGTGCAACCAACTGTGTAACTCAGAAATAGTTGAGGGCATATCATATGTGGCGCATCTCATAGGAAGCTCATTAACAAAGCTAACGGTAACTTAAACATGTACTTCAATCATCTACATTCAATCCTCAACTTCTAAGACGAACCAATACCACAAATCAGTTTCTCTAAACCTACTTTCTTAAGAACTATGCTATCTGAGAACTTCAAATGGTAACTTTATTTACCCAGTTGTTCACACTAAAAACTTCAGTGTCAATCTCCGTTTCTTTTTTTCAACTCACAAATCCATCTCCAGGTTCCCTTTGACTGACTGACCTAGTCTAAATCATCAACTCGTACCCTGGGTTACTGCAAAAAGACTGCAACTGGTCTCCGGCTTCCACCTTACACCAACCCAAGGAAGGGACCTCACCCCTCCTTCCCTCAGGCACTCTCTCTTGCTCTCTCTCTGTTGTATTTTTTTACTAGTATGCTGTACAATGATATTGTTCCTGGGGAACATATACATATAAATACCCCATCTTCATCACTTATACACACCTCCCCAAGCTTCCCTTTCCCATTTCCACAGTTTACCTCCCTGTTTCCTACCATCTCTCTTTTATCTTATTCTTTAAACTACTTATATTTTAGGTTTCTTATTAAGACAAACCACTGATATTTATACTGTATGTGTCTGACTTATTTCATTTTCCTTATAGTCTCAACATCCATTCATTTTCCTACAAATGACTCAAATTTATCTCTATGGTTGAGAACTACTCCACTATGTATAAATACCACCTTTTCTTTACCCAGTCATCTGCTGATGACCACTTCCATAATTTAGTTATTGTGAAGTATGCTAATATAAACATGGGTATCTATGTATCAGTATAATAACCTTTTTTTTACCTCTCTTGGTTACTGCTGGGCCCCCACAACCCAGTGGTGTCTGGCAAACAGCCGAGCCTCAATAAAGATCTGTTGCAATTGAATGAATGCATGGCCTTCCTCATTACCTGGTATATGAGTATAATCTATAACAATGTCTGCCTGAATATGTACCTCTGCTGCGGCTGTCAGATTCTTCGGTCAAAAATTCAGAGATATAAATACCTGAAATTAGGATGAGGTGCTACGGCTGGAATGGATCCTTCCATCATTCCTCTCTCATTAATGGTGAGGACGCCTCCAGGTTCAAGCAAAGCATTCAAACGATCCAGCACTGATGGACTACATATAGAAAACTCAATTGACTGACAGGGCAACATTTGACCCTACTTTAGTTACACCAGCCTCCAGTCATTTCCAGCCTATATCTTCCTTTCTGCAGGGATTACTTCCCATACAGAGCTATAATCTCTTTCAAGAGAAGACTGCCCAGGAATTCCCCTTTTCATTCCTTAAAGAACACATCCCACAGCCTTTACACACAGTAAATGCAGAAATTATTTGTTGAATAGATAAATGAAATTAAGAAAACTGATAGTTTCCTGCTCTGTATAATCCTTTTTTCTCCTTTAGCCTCAACATTATCAAATGTGCTTAAAAGGAGATAGACTTAAAAATAAAACATTAAAAAAAAAAAAAAACACAACAGCAGCAGCAAAAAAAAAAAAAAAAACCTCCAGAAAGAGGAAGCCACCATTTAGTCTATAATAGCTTCTATTACATCAACTATATACTTTAGTAGTTTGGTGGGGTTTTTTTTTGGGGGGGGTGTTTTTGTTTTTGTTTTTTTGGCTTTTTTGAGACAGGGAAGTTCCAGGTTGCCCCTAAACTCACAACGTAGCTTGGGCTGATCTCAAGCTTGTGATGATCCTCCTGCCTCAGCCTCTTGAGTGCTGCAATTACAGGCATGTGCCACTAGCCCAGCTCTATGAACTATATACGTTAGGAAGATCAACTTTCTACTACTATTATTTATCTGACAATGAGTGAAATCTATAGAATATGGGTGAAACTACATTGCTAATTAAGAAAAACAACGGATCTAAAACTTAAGTTTCCATTTTGGTTTCAATTTTGCGAAGCGTATCCCAAGTTTACAAAGGGCCACTCATGATGATTGGATATAAGATTCTTACTTGCAGAAATTAACATTGTCCATCAAAAGCCAATCTCCAGATTTCAGGGCCTGAACTAACATGCTGTCAACCCATTCGAATGTGCCCTGGTTGCAGCCACTAGATGACTGCATAAGCTTCACCCCAAAACTTCGGAAATCTTCCAAAAGTTTGGCAAACTCTGGAATGAGAAAATCAGGTTTGGGACAGAAACAAACAAAAAACTTATGGTTTTCTGAAATAATGGTTACTTGCACAAAGTTAAATCTTCAATAAAGATGGGATTCCCTACCTACTTTGTATATATATTTTTTTTTTTGCAGCACCGGGGATCGAACTCACAACTTTGTGCCTGCCAGGGCAGGCGCTTAAGCCACTGAGCCAAACTCCCGGCCCTTCCCTACCTACTTTGTAATCAGTAATTGCTTGAAGGCAGAAAGAACAATTATAGGGCTTCATTTTGTTTTTTTTTCCCCCACTATTCCCTCAGGTATCACAGTCCTGTGCTGCCTATTGTCCAATGTCTAAAACCAGTTATTTTATATATTTCCCCCAGTTTTCTACCTGTTACCACTGAGACCTTGAAACTAAGTACACTCAAACTTGAAGCAAAAATCCATTATGAATTAACAAGTGACATGAAAAAGGATCATAAAACAATTTCCAACAACAACAACAACAAAAAGGCCAACTGAAAATTTTTCATGGAAAGGCTATATAAACTATAAAGTACTTGCCAAGTAAATGATATGGTCATTATAAAGAAAGCCCAAGTTTAACTATACTGGACTTACAAACAGCACTTTCATACAGTAGCATAATGCAGCAATAAGAAACAATCTAGTGACAAACCTAAACTCTGGACCTTCAATTAAACATGTTCCTACCAGCTTGAACCACCAGTATACCTGCATGACTAAAACCCATTAGGTCACATACACTGCTGGTCCTATAAGTGGTACACTCATGCATGTACCACCACCAGTGGTTCAAGCCATCCAGCAAAGAGCTGTACAAATTATGGCCAGTTGTGAACCTGTTATTGTTCCCTAAAGGCATGTTCATCACTACCCAGAAAAGTAGCACTATAAAAGAAAAGAATTATACTTCTGTGTTAACCTTTTATCACATTATGACATACTTCTTTCACTTAAATATCCTAATTATCAATTCAAACTCTGATTTTTCAATTTAAAAAGCTGAGGGGCCAGGGATTCAGATCAGCGGCTCAAGTGCTTGACTGGTAAGCATGAGGGTCATGAGTTCAATCCCCAGTACCAAAACAATAAATAAATACATAAAATAATTTTTAAAATGCTGAATTTCTTGAGAAATTACTATTCAGTTGAAGAAAAAAAAAGACAACAAAAAATAAAAACAGCTTTATATATAAGACATTAGTCATAAGTCATTATAGCTGAACACACATACACACATGCATGCAAATGAACTATAAAGTTTGGCAACCGATTATCCCCATTTGCTTTTTTAAAATAGTACTAATCTGGAATACTCAACCTTGGCTTCACTATACTTTCTAAGCCAAGTAAGTCCAAGTTTTCATTATTAATCATAATTAAAATAAAGGCATGACAGTCACAAACACAGTGTTGTACATGAACACATAGACATTGATAAGCATATGATACATATATTCACATTTACATACCTGCCTTGGAGTATGAGTTGATTTTATTATTGAGTCGTTGCATAAGCAATAATACTGCTTCCAGTTTATTGACAATCTCCATCGTGATACCTTTACCATCTTCTCCAAGACACTTGGGTTTATATGTCAGAAGGAAATGGCTCCAAGCTCGCAACACTACTTCTGCATCATCAGCACTGACAAGGAGGCTAACCCTTAATAGTCCCCTTACAGTATCCTCTACCTTCTCCAGCAGCTGCCTCCAAGGTCGCATAAGATCAACCTGCAATTTCCAGAGCACGTGAAATCATCATGACCACTGGCCAGAGTCAGCAGATACTGTTATGTGTAATTACCACTAATAAGAAAGACCTCAATCAGGCCACAGGGTTTACAGTTTTTTATCTGAAAATGAAAAAGTGTAACAGTTACCTGCTCAAATCCACCAAGAAGCTCAGTAGTATCCATTGCACTGTTCATAGCCATGATCTTTAATGTGTGGCCAGTAAGGTGTGCCAGAAGCTGGACCAGGCTGGTCTTGCCCACAGATGCTGGTCCCACAAGGATGACCATCCAGCTCATCTGTACACACTTCATGATGGACTCCAGAGACTGGAATGACTGATGCAGGAGCAGTAAGGGTCGACGAGATGGATGAGGAACATAGCTGCCACGGGAAAGGACTGAGTAGCCCAGCTGGGGGGAAAAATATCAGGTGTCACATCACAAGCATACCTGGTAGTGAGAGCCGTAAAAATCATAGGAAATCATAAAGCAGTAGAAGACTATCTTTTATCTCCTCACCTGAACATCATAGGGAGTGATGTGAAACAGTCTGGTTCCCATGTATGGGCTGGAATTTGAACCAAACACATCCTTGAACACAGCAATGACCTTAAAGGAAGATGATACCATCGAGACATGAATCAATGAATTCCTATTCTAACTTTCTGGAATTAATACTTCTAGAAAACAAGTACGGCAACAACTCACTGTATCCTCAAGACTAGCCATAACTTTCGTGTTCTTTTGAATTTTCTCTTATAAAAAGCACCGGTAACATTTATTTAATTTTTTGGAATGCAAGGAAATGAGCTCAAGCCCAGAGTATAAACATAATCTCAAACTATTTGAGATTCCAGTGAGATTGCACCATAAATTAAAAAGCCAGGGTCAGACACTGGAAAAACTAAAACAGAACAAATTAGACTTTATCATTGGAGATAAAAGACAATACAAGAAGCCGGGTGTGGTGGCACACACCTTTAATCCCAGCACTCTGGAGGCTGAAGTAGGAGGAGCATTGTGAGTTGGAGGCCGGCTTGGGGTACAACGCGAGTGCAAGGCCGGCCTGAGCTACATAATGCGACCCTGCCTCAAAAAAACCAGGGCCAGGAGTTTGGCTCAGTGGCTTAAGTGCCTGCCCTGGCAGGTGCGAGGTTGTGAGTTTGATCCCCAAAAGAAAAAGACAATACAAGAGAATAGTAATATTAAGGTTATGGTACCATCTACCATGTACCAGGTATTACATTAGGTGTTCTAGTAATATTTGTGACCTTGACAGCTGCAAAATAATCAGCGCTTACATTTTATAGATATGAATAATAGAATTCAGAAGAGTAACACAATGTGCATGTGATTGTTAACTAATTTTAAATCTAAGCCAGTCTGATTCTAAAAGCATGATATCCCTCCAAATATTTTTTTGCAGGGGTACTGGGGATCAAACTCACAACCTTGCGCTTGCTAGGCAGGCACTCATGCTGCTGAGCTAAATCCCCAGCCCCTCCCTCTACATATTTATGCAGACTGAACAATCAAAGTTACCCCTCTAGCTAATATTTACATTGTTTATCTCTCTTCCCTAATAGCAATGCTGTTATAAAATTTTTTTTAACTCTATTTACTATATGGATCTCTTAATCTCCAAGTGTGGGAGATTTCACAAGAAGGATATGCAAAACCACTGATTTAGCCAAGAGAGTAGGAAAAGTTAAATTCACCTAAGAACAATTAGTAAGTTGTATCAAAAGCAGCAATACTCAAATATAATTGTGCACTCAACTGAAGTTAGCCAATAATAAAGATAAAATCATAATCAGTGTCAAACATTTGACTGAGATTAGAAGAAGCATACAGAAAATATTCTGATCACACAATTCTGGGGCCAGGAGTTTCTTAATGCAAGCTCCATTTGAAAGCGTATACTATTATATCACCTTGTCCCTGCTGGAAGTTAAACTTATAAATTCACAATCTAGCTGGTTTGTTTTGAAAAACCAGATTAATTCACCAAGGCTCTTTCTTTTTTATATCCTTTCCCCAATTTTTACTTTTCCTCATCTTTTTTTTCTCCAGCAAAAACACCTCCTTGGCTGATTACATTAATTCTGGATCACAAAATTCAACCTTGTACACACCACAGTGACCCACCATCTAATTAGCATCAATCACTCAAAGACTGGCCAATATAACAATTAATATACGATAGGCTAAGTAACGCTTATCTGAAACACTTGGGATAAGAGGTATTTCCAATTTCAGATTTTTTTTTTACATTTTGGAATATTTTCATTTACATTATGAGACCCATGGCTAACACAATGTTCATTTATGTTTCATGTACATCTTTATACACATATCCTGAAAGTAATTTTATACACTATTTTTTGACACCTGTTTTTTTTAACTATAATTACATGGGGTCAGGCATGGAATTTTCAATTTGTGGTATGTCAACGCTCAAAATGTTTCAGATTTTGGATTTTCAGATTTAGGATATTCAATCTGTATTACAAAGAAAGAAATTAAAATAGATGATCATATGTGAATTATGTACTGCTAATGCTGTCAAACAGTACTAGCTGAACATTTTCTCCTAAACCAATGACAGAAACCCACTTAGAGGTAATAAGTGAGTTGTCAGCATTTGGTCAGATCCTCACTAACAAATAATGGTGATCTGGAGCCAGGCATGGTGGTGCATGCCTATAATTTCATCAGTCTAGGAGGCTGAGGCACAAGGATCACAAGTTTAAACCAACTTGGAGTTGGACAAATTGGAGTGATCATGTCACAAAATAAAAAAATAAAGGTGGGCAGGAACCCAGCTAGCAAAAGGCCTGAATTAAATCCCAATACAAAAACAAAATGAGAGCTGGGTATGGTGGTGCACTCCTATAATCCCAGCACTCGAGAGGCTGAGGCAGGAGGATTGTTGCAAGTTTCAGACCAACCTGGGCTATAAAGTGAGCCCAAGGCCTGCCTGAATTGGATAGAGAGACCCTGTCTCAAAAAAACCAAAATACATACCTACATGTATATATATACAAATGAACAAACAAAATGAGATAGGCATGGTGATACATGCCTGTAATCTCAGCACTCGGGAGGCTAAGGCAGGTCGGCTTAAACAACATAGTGAGTGCAGGGACATCCTAAACTACACAGCAAGACCTTGCCTCAAAAAAAACAAATAAATAATAAATAATTTTTTAAAAACAACAATGAAAAACTCTTAACATGGAGAGTCTGGGCAGGAGAATGAAGAGGGTGTGAACGTCATATGAACTACAGGTTCACCGCATCTTCACATTCCCACAAACAGGTTTATTGTTTCCAACAAGTGGATTTATACATCAACTGTTATCTTTATAGAAGGGAAAAGCAGATAAAGTAGAGAAGGCCTAGACCAGAGGGCTGGCTCTGTTGTGAGACTCCATGACACTCTGTTCTTTTTTTTTTTTTGAGGTGGAATCTCAGTGTTGTTTTATTTTCAATTTGTGGTATGTTTTATTCTTTTGCAATAACAAGAGATGATTTTATTTTTCTTTTCAAATCTATTTTATTTTAAAGAGAAAAAAATAAAACAAAATTTCAAAACAATAATAAGGGGGTAACATTGCTATTTTCATTGTGTATTGTATATGTATTATATATGTGTATAGTATACCTATATATTTACATGTATCTATACATATATTGTTTCTTTCAGTTTCTCACACTAGTGACACAATACGTATACCTATGCTTGTCTGATTTATTTCACTTATGAGTATGGAGGCTCCACAACTCTGAGCTTTGGATCCTCCCTTACAAGAGGTAATGACAATGTTTCCTGCTTGCAGCTGTTGTGAGCACTGACTATTAGGTACACTAACACAAAATGAAATGCACTCCAGCTAGGTGCAGTGCTGCATGCCCGTACTTTTGGTCACTGAGAGGTGAGAGGATCACTTTTCAGTGCCATAGACCAGCCTGGGCAACAGAGACACTGCATTCCACACTCTCCACCAATAATAGCAGCAGCAACATAGAACTATAGTTCTTTAAGCTGGGAATTTTAATACTATGTACGTGCTATTACAAACAGATTTTTAAAATTTTTGTTTAGCTTCTTTTCTCTGTACTTTCTATGAAAAAAAAAACCTATAATTTGACATTTATTTAAAAACAAAACAGAAAATCTTGCTCTTCTACTGAGAATTAGTTGTATTCTGCTTCTCACCTTTGTGCTGGGAGACTTGATGAAGACTTAGGTCTTTATTTGTGGAGGATAATGCTCTTTTTAAAATGCCTGCAACCTTGGAGATTGAAAAAAATATGCAAATTGTGTCCTCTAAAACAAACTATGCAATGACAGCGAGATGCTTTATCTATTTCTATAAATTTCCAAGTGGTTTTATTAGATTTGGATTATCGGTGTTGAGTGTACTCTTTCTCTCTCTTAGGAAGAAATCAACTTTCAGATAGAAAGAGAACAAGAAATACAAAACTCACCTTTTCTTCATCTCCCCTGGTTCTCATTCTTTTACCATAGACTAAAAACACATGCTGACCAGGGTCATAACAGTCAGGAGACTGGTCAACCAGCATCAATTGACACCAACGGAAAAGGTCCCGGAGATTGAACTCCCAGGGTCCTCCTTTCTGTCCCCATTTCTTCTCAACAGTCACTTCATGATCAATCTAGAAATAAAATACTCTTATCAAAAAACATGTCCTCCTGCCAGGTACTGCATTAAATGCTGTCAGTGTACTACAAATGCTTACATGATCTGAAAACAAATTAATAGGTTTAATTCGGACGCCTCTTTCTCTCATCTCAGACTTTCAGACATTCTACAGGTATTAAGAGTGTAATTCACAACACAAAAGCTTCCACAACACTCAAATGAGCAAGTGCACAGAAACATAGAATTCTGAGAGTTATATTAGTTAGCTGATAATTCAGTAACATTCATGTTGAGAAAATGCTGATTCAAACATGGCCAGGAAACCAGAAAAATTAAAACAAGGATACACTTACTTGGTTATTGAAAGCTACCATTTTCTTAACAATATCTTTATCAATGGCTGGGAACAAAGTGCTGGCAATGAACTCCATGTCAATTACTGTAAGGGGATCCACAAAGACCTGTAAAATGCAAAAATAAAAAAATGCCAACACTTCTCCTTATAAAACACTAGAAATGACTACCATGTTGTTAAATGAAATCTTCAATACCACATCAAATTACAATACCTAAGTTGAACGTATAATTTTAACTTTTATAAATTTTTATTATTGCATTTTTAAAGCTAAAAGAATCAACATTCTGGAAATATGGAGCAGTAGTTTCATTTTTATAAGCTCTACGCTAGTGAATTCAAGAAAGACCAAAGACACATAATTTTTTAAAATTGTTTTTTAATTTTCCTCTGTTACATGAAATGCTTTCAAAATTTGGCATGGCAAGTATTTCCACTATAAAATTCACTCAACTTTTCAATATATTTGAAAATTCCCAAAGCAAAATATTCTTTTAAAAATATCCTCAGCAAATTCTTAATTACCAAGGAACAGGAATAAAGAAAAGCTAACATTTGATAGCATTTCCAAACCTCTGAATTAGCCAAACTCTGAAAAATAGTTGTTAAAATAAGCATATACACACTTTCTGCAAATAGAAATAAAAGGATAAGATATCAAAATGTTAATAATAGACTGGGGAGTACTGAAATTTTATGCTTCATGGTAGTTTTCTTTCTTACTTTAAAATGTATTGGTTTTATTATAAAATTTGCTTAAGTGTGTTCACAGATCACACAGACACATAAAGATTAAAGTCTCCTCACTGAGTACAACAAAAGAATCCTGAAGAGGGTGGTGACCTTATTTCCAGGTAAAGGACAGTACGATTCAAACCAGGTGAGAAGTGATGGTGGGAAACAATCACATTAATATTGATTATATAAGGCAAAGAAAAGGACCAATAAAGTGATCCTCTTTCAAGAACAAATATCCTCAACAGCTACTTGCCAACAGTCTTAGTTATCTTTCGTCTCTATGGCAAGAGAAAATCTTACCTGAGTGAATCTGTTAAGGAAAGACCTGGGCAATCCCTTTCTTCCACCTCCTTGTCTAAAAGGATTCTGACACCCAAAAATCTTTGTCTTTTCATGCTGTACTTGAAAGCTCATTCCTAACTCAGGCACATAGATCTCTCCTCGGTGGTCAAAACAAGCATTGAGTCCTTCCAATACAGACTGAGAAGCCAGATTAAGCTATTTGAAGAAGAAAACACATGTATTGGTTTCATGATATATTTCGTACAACAACTACAACAAAAATCAAGAGAATAAAATGCAGCAAATTAAAAGTATTATCTTCACAAGAGGGAAGCTAACACAACATTGGTTACAACACACTGTTTCTTAAGCCAAGTGACAAGATATGTGTATTCATTCTACGATCTTCTATGCCATGTAAAAGGTAAGAGATTTTAAGATAATGGATCTGTATTTATGTATATATGTCAATAGTTTCTAAGTAAAATGAATAAATGTTCAGACAGCACGTAGAAAGTTAAAATCTTCTCTAACACTTAACTGTATCCATTACATGCATCTACCGACCTTACTGTGTAAGGTATAACAACTTGCCAATACAGATTTCATTTAACACTAATTACAGGTAACAGATAAGACCTGATGTTCTTGGCTTAGGGATTTAGCTCAGTGGCACAAGCACCTGCCTGGCAAGCGTGAGATCGTGAGTTTGATCCCTGGTACCCAAAGGAAAGACTTGATGCTCTTTACACACTCTCCTAACTCAACTATTGCACAAAATTTCCAAATGCTTCTCAAAGTGATGGTATAAACAATATAAAGTAGATCTACACAATTAGCTTTCACCAACAGTTTTGTAAACGAGAACAGTTAAAAGGAGCACTTAAGCAAGAAATTAAAATTGAATGGAGGTTGTCAGATGCTGAGGTTTATAGCTCAGGAGTAAGACATGGGTGGTTTTTAGGTAACAAAGAAAGTCAGTTGGGAAAATGTAAATCAATAAATACAATATCCAGACTACAATCAATAAAGAATTTCAACTGTCATGGTTATAGTATAAGTACTACAAAGTATGAACTCCATACAGCCTCAACTAGAAAGTTGCTCTTAAGCGTGTTGGAAAGCCCAGGATGTTTTTTAGTAGTTTATAGAACTGGATGCATTTCCACCAAATCTGAGCATGGTCAGAAGCCTTCCACTTTAAAACTAAGCATTCTCTTTTACAAGCTAATAAATGATATCTTTTTCCAAAAACATCTGCAAAACCCTCCCTCTTCTTTTATCTCCACAACAACAGCAGGCAGCTGCTCAGTAGATGGAATCTCACACCACCCTCTCTACTGTCTAGACCCAAAGGGGTATAAATCTACTCAATCTGCAGGGGTCTATGTCCCGTTCCCCCTTTCCTTATTATTATCATTTTGGCTCCAAAATACTTCTAGTCTTTCACTGTTTAATGTTAACACAAAACATCACAAACAGACTTGACTCCTTATCTCTAGCTGCCTGCTAGACACAAAGATTGAGTATTAGCCAGGTCTTAAGACACGCTCTTCTAATCAAGAATTTATGCAATATGCACATATAACACTAATCATTTGCTCCTGATTTTGTATGCACATCCATTCTATCTCTATGGAGCATTAACAAAACATGAAGCAACTGATAAACATCTGAGATAAATACAAATACCAGTATATCAAGCCTGAAGGAGTTAAGAACAAGCAAGTCAAAATGCATTGGGGGAGAGGGGTCCTGAAGGATTGCTTTACGAAGTTGGAACATTTGCTGGTTATATGTAGAGGGGTTCTGAATATGTGTCCTGCCAAGTAACCTTCCTAATTCTTAAACGAACCACAGGGGAACTTTTACAATAGTTTTGCCTTTACCAGTCATCAACATGCTTGCCCACTAAAAGTGCCCTGGAACTATGAAAAAGAGGAACACTCCTCACATATATGATCCCACCCTGAGCTTGATGCACAGGACACTTACCTCATCCAGCACAACCCAATGGCCTGCCTTCAAAGCTGCCAGCAAGGGTCCATCACGCCAGGCAAACTCTCCCCCCTTGCCACCTTCAACAGGTAGATCTGCACCAAAGAGGTCTGTGATGTCCTTTGAAAACAAGGAATGGGGAAAAGTTAGTATTATTTTAAAAAAAACATTAAAACTAGATACTAATCCTAAGTCTGAAGTGATAAATACTTTGGCCTTATGGCACCACTCTTCCTTATACCCAATATAGAACCAACTGTTTCTAATACAGGAGCCCAAACAAGCCCTACCCACCTCCTCAACACAAAGCTCCAAGTATCAACTTAAGCAGATGTGTACATCAGTAGCTCTGTGTACTTAGAAATTAGTGATCTTTGAAACAAATCAATGAAGAAACAAAACAGTAACAATGCCCAAGGCCTTGCTCCCAGATCTCAAATCAATCTGTCAGTTGTCTCATGTTTTCATAAGATTGTCATTTGATCTCTACCAAGTTTTCTTCAGAAAGAAAAAAAAATAATTAAGTGGCATTATATTATAATAAATACCAACATGAATACTCTCTCAAAAGAGAATCAGAATAAAACAGTAAACTAAAAGAAAATAATGTAGGAGCTTATTAGTCATTAATGAATCCAAATGCAGAATCAGTTTGGAAGGTCATGCTGCTGTGGTCCTTACTGCCATAAGAAATATTTGGGTTACTGATAATGTTGTAACTATTTCTGATTCGGAAACTCGATAGACAGAGACATTACTACCTATACCAATCCCTATGAGTTACAATTACACTTACCGTCTGCTCTGACAAGTTAATTCGAACAAGGGTGTTTCCTGAAGCCTTTGCTAAGGCTCCTACCAAACTCGTCTTGCCAACACCAGGGGAGCCCTCCAGAAGAATTGGTTTGTTCAATTTGGTAGCTCTTAAGAGTCTTTGAGCATTCATAGCTGTGGTGCCTGCACTGAGTGCATAGTCAGCAATATTACTCCTGTGTAGGACAGGTCCTGAAGTGAAACAAAACAAAACAAAACAAAACAAAACAACAAAGCCATGTATAAAGCTGAATGTATACAAATCCTATGTCCATGTTGACTCAACATTTTAAGAATTCACCCAGTAGGTCCGCGAAACAGTATCTGCAGTGAAAATATTTAGCAAACACTTCAACATTACCTCACTTTTAGAATTAAAACTTCTTTACAGAAAGAATCAACACCAAACTATTTTCAAGCATGTTTAGTATATACCTTCTTTCCATCTCTATATACATGTGTGCATGTTTACGTAGGTCTAGTTGCAAACACAGAACTCCTTTCACAACCTACACCTAGCATACTACGTGTATTTGTACAATTCATCTTTATAAACAGGTATTTTCTTAAAAGCCAAGTGTAATAACTGTTGAGACAATGCAAAATATATTCTCCTCTTAAACTTGTGCAGTAGTCTTCTTCTAGGCAATAATGTTCTAGAGCTTAAAACTTGTACTATTATGTTTTTTGGAAAAAGCTTTTAGTATACCAGTTTGGGGACAAGGGGTAAGAAAACAAGTTTCCTCATCCTTGCAAGCAAAAGCAAGAACCAGCCAGTCCCAGGCCACTGGCATGAACCTCCTACACAGGAGCACTGAATATTATGACAGTGGTGTAAGGAAGGGATCTAATAGTTATATCATGAGTGCCCATCAGGGATAAAGAAAGCACTGTTAACCAGGTATGGTGGCACACACCTATAATCCCAACACTTGGGAGGCTGAGGCATGGGGATTGCCGCGAGTTCAAAGTCAGCCTGGGCTATACAGTGAGTTGATCGCCTGAACTACATAGTGAGACCCTATCTCAGAAAACCAAAACAATACAAAAAAAAAAAAAAAAAAAAAAAAAAAAAAAAAAAAAAAAAAAAAAAAGACCTCTAACAAGATGTAAGAGGGCACTGTTACAAGGTCGATACCCAAGTTCACCACTGAACCTCAATTATTTGCTATTACACCTCTGTCTATTTTAGGCACTCAATGATTATCAATGTAGAAAGGAAGGAAGGGGGTAGAAAACAGATGACCCTGCTACAGAAGCAATAATGTAAAAAATTAAGAGTGCCTCAGAAGATATGTAATCTAAATTTGTCATTTAAATATTTGGTATAGGGCTTGGTGATAGAGCATTGCCTAGCACATGCAAGACTCAGGGTTCAATCCCTACCACAAAAACATGAATGAATGAATGAATGAATTAATGAATGAATGAATGAGTCAATCAGTATATCAATGGTAGAGGCAACCCAGCTAGGAGAGATAATATCAAAACTCAAACTGGTTGTCTCCTAGACTAATGTATTTCCCATTTACTCACTCATTCATCCATTCACTCAATCAACAGGCATTTTCTGAGTACCAGTGATATCTGGGCTACATGGCAGGACAGAGACAGAAAGCTGAGTGACACAATATCAGTCCTCAAGAATTCATTATTCTGTTTTTCTAAGGGGCAATGAGGTTCTATGGTTAATATATTATGCGCTAAACAGGCCTGTGTAGGCAACTTAAGGATTTACTAACTTTGGTAGGTTTTATAACTTTACTAAGCTGTTGTGGTTACCAATTAATAAATGCATGCATTTTCACAAGATAGCTCTTCACAGGTTGAATCTGTATTTCCCATATTTTTACACGCTGGTTATATATTTACAACCATTCACATAACTATGGTAATATAAAATCAAATTCTAAATTAGATACTAGTTCAAAGATAATCATGACCACAGCATATTAAAAGTAAAAAAATCTATGATCTTCAGTATGAAAACAAATTATTTTGAATCATTCTTACCCCTTGGTATAAAAAATGGATGAATCCCCCAAAGGTTATCAATCCCAGTGAATTCTTTCGCCTTGAGTCTATCATATATCTTCAATTCATTTTTCTGGCATTCTGTAAGTCGAACTATCTTGGAAATTTTCCTCATTAGGAACTCCAGACACTCTTCTCGAGCCAAAAGGGCCGTACCAAACCCAGAGGAAGTTACTCCTAAAAGAAAGAGAATCACTACATTAGGGAACAAGCACAACACCAAACTCAAAATAGTGGAGCAGCTCTACCACATGAGGGAAAGATGCCATAGGAGAATTATAGCCAAATATAATTCCCGATGTAAGCAGTCCTACGTAAAAAGCCTGACTTGTTACCCATACTCAGTTTATGCATCATCAGTAAAGTATGTCACTCAATGACAGATCAATTCAGAAAAAGGCTCAAAACAGCACTATTGAGCATTCTGGCCTTACATTTCTAATCTTCATGGTTGAAAATTTGACATTCAAATGCACAGTAAATTTTCTGAACTATAGTCAATTTAAAATTAAACAAACTAAAGAATTCTGACTATTGACTAAAACTGACCACTCGTGTTAAGGATCATCTAGTGATTCAGGAGCAAGGTAATTTTCAACAGTCTTTTAACACATAATCACTACTTCACATCTATTGTCTGGTCTACCTTTCAAAAGCATCACCTCTTTCAAACAACAGAATGCAAAGGAAGGCTATTCCAGGTTTCGGAAATGTTTGATTAAATGATTCTAAAAAATACCCAGTTCAAAAGTCTAGGTCTATTCTTCTTCCCAGTCCACTCTACCCTCTATCCTTTGTCCCTAACAGCTAACAGACAACGTACCTGAACCGATTCCATCTATGTATACCAGGCATGCAGCGTGGACAAAAGACATCACAGTGGAGATGGCCTCTGGCCTTTTAGCAGCAGTTTCCTTGCTCATTATATTCATGAAGTTAACCCAGGACAGGATATCTCTGATACTGACTACACATTTTCGGCCAAACTCCTGGTGGATCAACCAGTCAATGAAATCCAGCATCATCTCAGCTATGTCAGCTCCTAAGATACAAGCATACATTTGCTTCTTAGGGATATCCCAGAACACAACTTTACTACCTACCAGTCACACATGGACAATAAGGGGTCTATGCTCCTTGAGTTATATGAAAAATTTTATGAGTGCGCATTAATATGGTTTGCTAAAGAAGGGGATTCTCATAGTTTTCATCATATTGCCAAGGGATTCATGAATACCATCGCATCTCTATTAAAAAGAAAAACAAAAAGCAGAAAATACTTAGAATTACAGCTTGAGAACTGCTCATAAAAAAAGAGTATACATTTGGTTAATTCTCCTGCCTCAGTCTCCCAAGTGCTGGGATCACAGGTATGTGCCACCACACCTGGTCAGATTTTTTTTATTATAGTGTGAAATCATTCACATTCTATAGAAACTGCACTTTGATTTCTGGTCTTAAAACTAGCCACATTCAGTTGTGATATTCTCACAATGGTAGCAGCAGGGAGCTATTGTTCCCACTTAACTGCAGGATTAGAACACATGAGTAAATCTATACTTACTATGTTGCTAATCTATGATCAGTAGGTTAGATGATTTCAGCCCATTTTTGATTTACCTTTTTTAAGGTTGTTACCAGAAATGTCTACCAAAAGGCTCATTGTACTGAAGGCTTCAAAGTTGCTGATGGATTTTAGGGTAGGATCATTTGGGATCTTAAATGGATCATGAGGGCTCTAATTTCATCAAGTGGATTCATCAATTGATGAGCTCAAAACTTGATGACTTTACCAGAGTGATAGTGGAATCAGGAAGAAAGGTCTAGTTGAAGGGAGTGGATCACTGGGGTATGATCCTGGAAACTGTATCTGGTCATCCCTGGATCCTTTCTCTCAGGCTCTTTTTGCTTACTTTGTTTCATGACTGTCATTAATATTCTACTTAATCTTAGGCCCAAAGCAATGAAACCAGCCAACTAAGAAGTGGTAGTTCTGAAACCATGAGCCTAAATAACCTTTCCTCCTTAATGTTCACTTATGTCAGGTATTTTGCTACAGTGATGGAAGGCTAATATGTGACTCCACTGTAAACTAAGGAGTATCTGTATTATAGTCACTATTAACAGGGAATGCCATACTTTTAGTTTAAGCATGCATGCATACATTTATTTATTATCCGTGCATAAGTCAACTCTACAAATTGAGGGAGAGTTCACCAACTTTATTTCATGATTCAAGTTGAATGATTATTCTAATTAGAATTTTTTGCACAGTAAAAGAAACCACTGAATAAAGAGACAACCCAGAGAAACAGAAAAAATTTTAACAGCTACTCCTCAAAGGACTAGAATATATAAAGAACTCTAAAATATCAAATCCTCCAAATTTAAAGACACAATCCAAAAATGGACATCTAAAAAGAATAGACATTTCTGAGATGAGAAGTACAAGCAGCAAATAAATATATGAAAAAATGCTCAACATCACTGGTCATTCAAGAAATATAAATTGAAACAACACTGAGATTCCATCTCACTCCAGAAAGAATGGCGCTTAGCAAGAAATCAACCAGGGCCAGGGATATAGCTCAGTGGTGCAGCACCTGCCTGGAAACTTTAATATCTAAAATATGAAGAACATAATTTCCTTCAATCTCTTTTGTTCCTATTTCTCTGTCTTCTTGATCCTATTACTATGCACACACTGCCAATGTTGCAATACACCTCTCACTCCCAATACACTTCGACCCATTACCATAAACTCACCTTTACTATCTGTTTTGCCTAGAGATAATCCTGGGCGAAGATTACGATTTATTATTTGAATTAAATCTTCACGTCTTGTGTTTTGAGGGCACCATATTTCTGTAAACCGGTTTCTTAAGGCAGGTGACAGCTGCAAGGAACACAAACTGTGATGTGAATTTAAACCCTATAAAGAAAACTATAACACAAATCCTTTGGAAGAACATTAGCTATGAATTCAGCAAACACTAGATGCTTCTTACTTACTTCTAGTACTAGATACTTTGTCCTGGCTCTTTACAGATCTCAGGAACCTGCATGACAGTATTCTTTTTTTCTTTTTTTTTTTTTGCGGCACCGGAGATTGAACTCACAACCTCGCACCTATCAGACAGGCACTTAAGTCACTGAGCCAAACTCCCGGCCCTGTTTTTGAGGCAGGGTTGCACTGTGTAGCTCAGGCCAGCCTTGCGCTCGCGTTGTAGCCCAAGCTGGCCTTGAACTCACAACGCTCCTCCTACCTCAGCCTCCCGAGTGCTGGGATTAAAGACATGCACCACCACACCCAGCTGATTCTCACTATTCTTTATACACGTGGGACTAAGCGTCAAGGTCTTATACAGAGCAAGTATTCCAAGCAGTACTCCTGTCCCAGTCCAATGTGAACTCTTTCAGCAAAGGTTTTTCCTTTTACATTTACTCTACACTCAATTACATAAACAAGGATCTTCCCATAGCGATGTCTGAAGTACGTGGGAAAAAAATCTAACTTTCATGTTGCTCAATGGAAATGAAATTATAAGGAAGTATGTATTTCACCTCTCATATAATAAAGAATTGTTTAGCTCCTCCAGTCTCAAGTCCTTTGCCCCCTTCATTCCTCTTACCCTTCCCAAAGATCAGTTAACTTCTGTTCACAAATGTTTTTAAATTACCACAAATTACTGCATAATTATTACTTAGACAACAATTTCCTTTCTCTTGGAAATCACCTATCTAGTCTACTACGGAAAGACTCGGAACAATGCCTATAATCGGACGCAGCTTTTAAAGAACTTATGAAGATGTGTTTCTTGATGCCATTCTGGACCAGTTCTGTGGTGTCGAGGATTTTATGTGCTCTGTTTGTCAGGCATGTAAAACCAAAGGGTACCTTTCCCTTAGTAAAAGTTGTTAAACTATTGTTATTTGCAGATGACATGATA
The DNA here is from genome assembly GCA_004363535.1 of Dasyprocta punctata. Classification (NCBI taxonomy): domain Eukaryota; kingdom Metazoa; phylum Chordata; class Mammalia; order Rodentia; family Dasyproctidae; genus Dasyprocta; species Dasyprocta punctata. The sequence goes on along the minus strand of RJWM01000089.1, from coordinate 11,766 downwards.
CTCCACTTAGAAGACCCCAAAAACTACACCAAAAGACTTCTAGATTTAATAAGCAAATTCAGTAATGCAGCTGGTTAAAAGTCAACACTCAAAGATCAATAGCCTTTCTGTATACAAATAACAAACTCACTAAGAGAAAAACAAGGGAAACAATACCTTTTACAATAGGATCCAAAAACATGAAATACCTAGGACTCAATCTAACAAAGGATGTAAAACACCTCTACATTGAAAACTGTAGTACTCTGAAAAAGGAGAGTGAAGAGAATATTAGAAAATAGAGATAAATGGAGATATCCCGTGCTCTTTGGGTAGGAAGATTCAATTTAGTGAAAATGGTCATACTTCCAAAACTCTTAACTATCACAAAGAATCAACAACTGGGATCCCACCCTCTTAAAAAGCTTTCACACAGCAAAAGAAACCACCAACAGAGTTAAGAAGCAACCCACAACATGGGAGAAAATATTTACCAGCTGTACCTCAGACAAAGGATTACTATCAAGAACATATAAAGAACTCAAATAAGCCAGGTATGATGGCACATGCCTTTAATCCCAGCACTTGGGAGGCTGAGGCAGGAGAATTACTGTGAGTTCAAGACCAGCCTGGGCTACAAAGTGAGTCCAAGGCCAGCCTGAACTGCATAGTGAGACCCTATCTCAAAAAATAGGCTGGGGATCTAGCTCAGTGGCTTAAGCACCTGCCTGGCAGACGGGAGGTTGTTAAGGTCCATCCCCAGTACCAAAAAAAAAAAAAAGAAAAAAAAAAAAGAAAAGAAAAAAAAGAAAGAGAAGAACTCAAATAAACCAGTGCTCCCAGATTTAAAGACCCAATCCAAAAACGGGCATCTAAGATGAATACCCACTTCTCAGATGAAGAAATACAAACGGCAAATACAAGTGAAAAAAATGTTCAACATCGCTGGTCATTTGAGAGATGCAAATTAAAACAACACTGAGATTCCACCTTACTCCAGAAAGAATGGCTATTATCAAGAAATCAACCAATAACAAATGCTGGAGACGCTGTGGGGAAAAAGGAACCCTTCTTCACTGTTGGTGGGAATGCAGACTGGTGCAGCCACTGTGGAAGTCAGTGTGGAGATTCCTCAAAAAACTAGGAGTAGAGGTTCCATTCAACCCAGCTATTCCCCTTCTGGGTATCTTCCCAAAAGAATTAAAAACATCATACCACAGTGATATACGTGCACCCATTTTATAGCAGCACAGTTTGTAATAGCCAGATCTTGGAAACAACCTAAATGCCCATTGACTGAGAAATGGATAAAAAAGACATGGTACTTTTATGCAATGGAGTATTATGAAACCACAAAGAGGGATAAACTGGAGACTTTTATAGATAAATGGATGCGACTTGAGACCATACTCATTAGTGAAATAAACAAGACGTGTAAACATTGTATTGTCTCATTAGTGTGAGAAGCTGAAACAACATATGTATATGTGTATGTATATATATGTATATAAAAAAACCAAAAGATAGTTATACTACTGATTTCTCTAAGTTCACTGAAGAGAAAAATTGATGCCAGTATTGTTCAGACAATTGAATGAAGATGCTTTGTGCTCTGGGTGAATGATTTGGGGATGACAATGCACAATGTATGAACTTTTAGTTTTTTGGGGTTTTTTTCTTTTTTTTTTACTTCTTCTTCTTTCTCTTTTTCTCCTTGAAATAAAATGGACTGGGGCAGGGGGGACAGAAAGAAAAGCTTAAACTAACTAGACAGGCAAATTAACAATATAAGTAATCTTAAAATCAGATCTCTGTGGTACTTCCACTTTTTAAGAAGCCAGTTTTTAATCCTGAGTCTGAAACGGATATATTTTATTCTCCTCAGGGCATTTCTTGAGGCACAAATATACTCTTTTTTCTAATAGTACCGAAGAAAACTATGCCTAAATATCACATTCCCATTTTAGGTAGCCACCAAGTTAACAAAATCTTAACTGTCCTCAAGATGAATCCATGTTTCTTCTCATCATCCCTGATCTATCACCACACTATCCTTTTTCATTAACTTTAACAGAATGCAATCAGCATAATGCTGGTTTCTCCACTGAAAGGTTTTGCCAGCCTAAAAGCCACTGGGTTGTTGGTTACTGGCTATCTCTAAACAGAAGGCATTTGGTCAACAGTGACTTACACAACCCTTAAGAGAAGAGATACGCTACCCATGCAAAGTCACAAGTTTTATGTCTGAGACTTCTTTGTCATTCTGAGTATCAGTCATTAAACCAGACTGATTTTAAGAAAACAGACTTCAAAAGCAGAGGTTGAACATGTCCCTACTGGCTTGAACCACTGGAGGTATATGATGACTGTCCCATTGGACAACCTGTACCACTGGTGGTAGAAGTGATACAGTCAAGCATGGGACAGTACCATCGATAGTTCAAGTCACCCAGTAGTGAGATACATAAATTACAGCCCTGTCAGGAATGTGTTAAATTGCAGTTCCAACTTTTCTTAACCATAAATAAAAATAAATTTTACACATAGCTCTTCACAGTACCCATTTGAGTAAACTAAGCAAAGCACTAAGGCTAAAGCAAACAGTAACATTTCAGGCACAAATACAAAGTGAGATGTAAAATAAAGATTTTGTCAGATTTTTCAATGTAATGACCCTAACTATTTTTGGATTTTTCTGCATTATCCAGTATTATATATACTACATTTATGGGTGTCAGTGAACTAAGGTAAAAGCTAGAAAGAGAGGCAGGCCTGGTGGCTCACATCTATAATCCCAGCACTCAGAACCCTGCAGCAAGAGAGCTGCCACAAGTTTGAAGTGAGCCTAAACTACAAAGTGAGACCCTGTCTCAAAAATAAAGAAATAAATAAAAAATGAAGATATATTTTTAAAACTACAAAGAAATTATGCTTCATAAAGCAATTTTACCTCTTTTTTTCCAAAGTCGCCACCAGGGTTCATGGTTGCTAAGATACGAAATTTTTTCCCAGCAGTCAACAGTTCTACCTCATTATCCTTGTCCTCTGGGCTGCCTTTTTCAGCCAGTACCAGAGACTTTTCTACTTCAAGGACACTAGAAGAAAAATTGGGAAAAATTGGAAAATGTTTATATGTCCTATTTTATAGTCTTTGCCATTCTTGAAAAGAAAGCTATGCCCTTCTCTTTTTACTTTAGTTAATGGTTTCCTATCACAAATTTTAATGACTCACTCCCAATTTCTATGTAGCGGAACACATTTATGATCAGGAGAAAAATAACTTTTTCCACATACGCCCTATGCATTTTTCTTAATAATAGATATCTGTCATGCAAATGTTCCTGACAACATTGTTCATAATGGCCAAAAAGTACAAACAACTCAAGACCATTAAATGGTGCATAGATTAGACAAAATATGGGATACTAACCACTATTAGAAATGAAAAAGAGTCAGGGATATAGCTCAAGTGACATAGTGCCTGCCTGGCAAATGTGAGGTCCTGAGTTAGAGTCCCAGTACCAAAAAAAAAAAAAGGAAAAGGAAAAGGAAAAGACTAATGATATATGCTGCAATATGAATCAATCTTGAAACACTGATACAAAGTGAGAGGAGACTATTTATTAAAAAGGTTCACAGAAGACTAATCTCCAGGTGAAGAAACTAGATTATGGTTGCATAGCAGAGATAATAACAGGAATTAAACATAATGTGCACAGGAATCCTACTAAAATATGGAAATGCAAAACTGGACTAAGATACTTGTAAAACTCAGTAAATTTACCATCACTGAAATAACACTGATAGGTTGTTACTCACGTTGCTCTAAATGTGTGTTCAAACATAGGAAAGTTGAAGAACTGAAGATATTTTTCCCATAACAAACAACATAAAATCAAATAATTAAGCCTGAGGCCCAAAATTTATAAATTCATTTTTCCAGGACTTAACCAAATTTCACAATGATTTCTTTTTCTTTAATTTTACTGTTTTCTCAGTTTTCCTTTTAGCTTTACCGCTGGTATCACCAACTTACTTTGGAAAATATGGTTACCATATTTTATGCAAATAAAGTAAAAAAATAAAAAAGAACGATGATGAATGCTTTAGCACACTAACACAAGCACTATACTATACGTTGTCTGTGCAAGAGCAGCCCTTAAAATGAAGCATCGCCCTTTGTGTCAGCATCGGGATGCCCACATCAAGATGCTATACGTGGGCCAGGGATATTGCTCAGTGGCACAGCGCCTGCCTGGCATGCCCCAGGTCACAAGTTTGATCCCCAGTACCCAAAAAAAAAAAAAAAGATACTATTCATGACTCACTCTCAGCCAGTACAGGATTTTTCAAGTTGGATTTTTGGTTAGACTAAATCAAGCAAGGTTATGAACACCTAGCAGACTTTTTTTTCAAGCTTTGCTATTCCAGTAGTAAAGAATTTGAACTTTCAGTCATTCAGCAACAGAAGTATCACTGCAGACATTTAAAATAGGGACATTTTATGATATATAAATTACACCTCAATGAAGAGAGAAAAATAACTGGTGTTACTACATCAGTACTAATATTAGTTTGAGATACTGAGATGACTTATAACCATAAGATCTAGGAGTATCATGTTACTTCTTTTAAAACATTAAGAAAAAATGTATATAGGTAGCCTAAAAAAAAAATTTTATCTTAGGCTCATTTGTTTTAATCCTGCCATATTATCGTCCCATCTTTCTGGTTACTGAAAGAAAATTAAACAATGAAGACTAGATTTCTTAAAGAAACTCAACTGCTAAAGTGAAAAGTTAAAGACTCATCAACTTTCCAAACATTTACTTTGCATCGGGGCCGGGGATATACCTCAGTGGCATGGTGCTTGCCTGGCAAGCATGAAGTCTTGAGCTTGATTCCTGGTTCCAGGGGGCAAAAAATTTTACTTTGCACCCTTGAGTACTGAATAGCTGTAAAAACCAGGCCAACAAAAACATCACACACAGGACAAATCTCTCCCACATGTACCTGTTGAGTCTTTCTAGGACAGAGTCATCAGCCAGTGAGATCTCATCCAAAAGGAAAAAGCTGTCCTCTTTCATGGCAAGAACCAGTGGCCCATCATGCCACTCAAAGAGTCTTGATGTGTCCATTTCTTCCTAAAATTGGCAAAGAAGTGGGAAGAATGAACAAGTAAGTGGCTTCAAAAGACAATGTACACACAGCTACGTGTTACCTGATGGGTGAAATGGTCACTCTGCAAGAAGTAAGAGAACAGGGGACAAAAACTGAGAACTAGTTCCCTTATAAATACCAATAAAAATCTCAAATACCAAATCCACCAAAAAAAATGTATACATACTTCAGCTGTTTGCTATACAAATAAATGTCTGCAAGCTAATGGCCAACACTTTGAGTACCACCTATAATTAATCTCATAATGTCTCAATAAATTTAGTATTAAAATATTTGTTTTTCTTTTCATGATGTATACTTTTTTTTTGTGGTGGTGGACTCTGTATATGTACTGTACTTACTAAGATAGAACTTGGGTACAGAAACTGTACCACAAAATCCATACGTGATTCCTGTACACAGTACCTAAAGTTCTTTGTATATATCAGCATTTGCTACTGGACAAACCTTATCATTGGGCTTCTGTCTCACTGGCCGTAGCCCTCCCAGGAAGTCAGATGTCTCCATGTTTAAGTGGCAGTTAACTGAGTATAATTTCTGATTTGCTAAGGCTGCAAATATCTGGCAAATTGTAGTTTTCCCACACCTATTAAAAATATACACCAGATTAAAAAGGAATGTGTGTTCCAAATACATATTCACAAACACCCCCGAAGCAAAAGGGAGTAACCATGGTGAGCAGCTCACTGTGGTAGCAGACTGTGCTAGCCAAGGCAGGATATCTGTGCCTCACGCTTACAGTGCCCCTCTGCAAAACACTAATGCCCCCCATATTCTTTACGCACATACTGAACAAATTCCATCCTTCCCTAGCTGTACCACCTAAGGGAGGAAAGGAGTGAGGAAGAAAGAAATCTATTCCTTACAGACTTTCACGAGAACTGGTTTCTCTACTGTTCACCTCCATACACACCTAAACAGCCCACAATGACAATGGCAACATTTCCATAAATAAGGAGTCTGAAGGTTAGGAAACAACAAATCCTGCCTCTTTAAGAGAAAAAAGGGGAACATTGTTTTGTTCTGATCTGCTTTGTTCTGTTCTGTTTTATTCTCTTTAAACTAAAATAAAAAATAAAATAAAAATTTTTAAAAAAAGAAAAAAGGGGAGAAAATGAAATCACGTAAGTTTCACAATGAATCGTTCAGAGATAACGCAAGTAATCATGGAACCAAACAGAACTCTTAATGAATTATTGTCGCAGAACTTTACCCAGTGTCTCCAACCAGCAGCACTGGTTCACCAAATTCCAGTGCCCTTCCCACCAGGATTGCCAATCTTCGCATGCCCTCAGTCCACACGATATGGCTGAACTTGTTAGGCTCCAATGTGGATACCTGGGTAGATAATTTACCTATCAAAGGTAAAATAAATATTTAGATTCCAATAGTACAACTTGACATATATTCCTCTGGTGTTTTTGGTCCACTTACCCAGCAATTTTAGGACATTTTCTTTAGAGAAAAGATATTGAGGACACAATTTTTTCTTGAAATGTTTTTCAAGGACTTCTTGAATCACACTGACCTCTTCTTGCTTCCGGACTCGACCTGCCAGAAGCATAAAACCTAAGGATTAAAAAAAGAGAGCCATCAAATGTATGGTGGTAATATTAAAGTAGACTGAAAACATGAAGCAGCAGCAACTCTCACATGCTGCTGGACAGAAAATTTTAAGAACTACTTTGAAAAACTGGGATAGCCTATTCCAGCCTGAGCAATGTCACCTGTAGGGGCCGAAACAAAAAAGTTACATGTGTGCTTCAAAAGATATATACAGGGATGCTCAGAGCACCTTTATTCCTAAAAGCTAAAAGCTTAAATGATCCAAATAACTATGAACAGAATGGATAAACAAACTATTATCACTACACAATGGGTAACCACATAACAAAAATAATGAAATCCTAACAAACAATATGGCTAATTTCACATCAGTTTGAGTGAGAAAGTTATACCCAAAAGAATATATATTGTATGATTCCTTTTAGACGAATCTTATCCACAAACAAAAGCAATCACTTATGACACAAGTCAGAGTAGTGGTTATCTCCATTCATATGAGACAAGAAAAAACCATCTGAGATTTGGAAATACTCTAAATCTCAGTGGAGGTGGTATTCTGCATGGAGTATACATAGATAAAAATGCCTTACTATATATTTTATTCCAATATTGAGTTTTAAAACTTCTGCTTTTTCTTCTCTACTCTTTACCAGTAAAGAAGAGAAAGTAAGAGCAGGGGATACAACTTAGAAGTAGAGAACAGGCAAGGCCCTGCGGTTCAATCACCAGGAAGGCAAAACAATTTTTTTCTTAAAAAAGGAAGAAAATTTTATTTAAAAAGAAAGAGAAAGCCAGGCATGGTGGCGCACACCTTTAATCCCAGCACTCAGAAGGCTGAGGTAGGAGGAATGTTGTGAGTTTGAGACTGGCTTGGGCTACAATGTGAGCAAGCCCGGCCTGAACTACATAGTGTGACCCTGCCTCGAAAAAAATACAGCCAGGAGTTTGGCTCAGTGGTATAAGTGCCTGCCGGGCAGGCGCGAGGTCGCGACTTCGAGCCCCAGTACTGCAAAAAGAGAGAGAGAGAGAGAGAGAGAGAGAGAGAAAATGAAATGTTCATGGACTAGTTTTATTTATTCACCTTATTAAAACATCCCATTAATGATTCATCTGATTTTTCAAATCAGAAGATTCCAAAATGCTCTCTATACTATTAATGGAGAATAACATATAAATTATTTCCATGAATTAAACCAAAAGGACCAAACCTCAGTTTGGACTATCTGTGGTCACACATTACAGATTAATGACCCATCAAGATACCAGTAACCACCTGCCTGAACTCCCTAAGGGGCTATGGCCACACTGAGACTACTACACATCAACACTTGAAGCAAAGAGTATAAAACTAATATACAGCTGCACAATCACCTGCAAGAATCAGATCCCTTACAAAAGTAATGAAGAACCAATGGAAACTGGGTGCTTCTGGAATACCTAGGAAAATATGCCTGACAACCACAATTTGGGTAAGATTTAACGAAAAGTATGACATTTAGCATAACTTTATACTTTGAAAACATACCATCATTGGCTAAATGCTGTAGCCAGTCATACTCTTTCTCTGTCTGCTCTGCCAATCTGTACCGTTCAGCCCATCGGAATAAATCCCGAAGAGTGATGAAGCCCTGCTTTCCAGCAAACACTGAAGAACTTCTGCGGTAGGACTATTGAAGCAGCAAATCAAATGAGAAAGGGCATTAGCTATGCTTAATAGTAACCATGTAGTAAAACTTATATAAAGTTTCTAACAAATTTAAGCACCCAATGAAATTCCATTCTACTAAACACATTTTGTAGAAACACTACAATTATGTGAAGGAAAATATTCAAACTCACATATGAATATGAGTAACAGAATTTCAAAACACACACCATATAGAAAAGGTAAATAATAATACATATGCCATTAAAGATGTAAGATTAGTTCCTCAATATGGGACCGCAATGTCAAGAGAATTAGCCCTTCTTCCTTCTGAAAACTCATTTAACAATGTATACTTTCCGACAAAGAGCACTTATAACTATAAAATGTCTCTTAAAAAATCAAAGGAGTTGGGTACTATGGTATACAACTGTAAATCTGGATGCTTGGAAGATCAAATCTGAAGAAAAAATAACTATAAAGATTTGAAGTTGACAGGGAGAATCACAAGAAAGAGATTCTTTGTTGTGTTCATTCAAATTATGCAAGTATGGAAATAATCAACATTATACTCATTTAAAATACAAAAATTGTGCTTTGCATATGTTAAACTTTATTCTAAGTAAAATATTCCAAACCATATACAAATAGGGAACTGTCATCATATATTCAGAAAAAATTTTTATGATGCAAAACTGCTGAACAAAAGAATCAAAAACTAGGAACTCAGTTCAGCAGTAAAGCACATGCTTAGCATGCATAAGGACACGGGCTCGCTCCTCACCCACGAAATAAAAGAAAAAACAAAAATTGGATAGTAACAGAATGTATTTTAAAAATAAGACACTAAGGGCCAGGGATTTAGCTCAGTGGCTTCAGTGCCTACCTAGCATGTGCGAGGTTGTGAGTTCGATCCCTGGTACCAAAAACAAACAAACACACACACAAAAAAACTTAAAAAAACAAAAAATAAGACCCTAGGCCAGGTGTGGTGGCACATACTTGCAGTCTCAGCACTCAGGACTGCTATGAATTCCAAGGCCAGAATGGGCTATAAAATAAGTTCAGGTTCAACCTGAACAACATACAGTAAGACCCTGTCTAAAAAAAGTTAAAAAGAAGCCCAGATTGATGGCACACACCTGCAATTCCAGCACTTGGGACGCTGAGGCAGGATTGCCGTGAGTTCAAGGCCAGCCAGAACTACATAGGGAGATCCTATCTTAAAAAAAAAAAAAAAAAAGAAAAGAAAAAAGGACGAGGGCAGTGGCATAAATGCCTGCCTGGGAAGCGCGAGGTTGTGAGTTAGAACTCCAGTACCAAAAAAAAAAACAAAACAAACAAACAAAAAAAAAACCTTACTCTATGAAAATAAAAGAATTGAAGGACTCACTTTTATCCAAACAAGCTATACAATTTTGATCATCAAATCTAATCAACACATTCCATCTGAAACTAGGTAATGAAGCTATAAAATACCTGAAGATCCAGCATGACTTTAACCAATTTAGTGCAATAGGAGGGTGGCAAACTACAACGCTTGTGCAAAATTGTTTCCAGCTCAGGACTAGGCAGTTCATCAAAGTGCAATTCCACAAACCTATTCCTGAAGGCTCTAGAAAGCACCTAGAAAATGCACAGAACAATACAGTGAAGACGAACTTCTGTGTAATTCCTAAATTAGAGCACCTGTTGTTCAACACAAAACACTCAACACAGGTAAAAATGTCTCATTTCTGCCAAAAAAGACTTGTTTGATATGGTAATGAATAGAAGAGAGGGGTCTGAGATACATACCTTTCTGCCTCCATAAAGCCCTGGGGGATTTTGGGTGGCAAAAAGCATGAACCGAGGGTGAGCTTTAACAACTTCTTGTGTTTCTGTTATGAGCAATTCACGGTTATCATCTAACAGTCTGTTCAGGGCTTCTAGCACATCAGTAGGAGCCAAATTTAATTCATCTAAGATAATCCAGTAGCCTTTTCTCATAGCATCAATAAGAACACCTAGAAGGTAGTGAACAATGAGAATTAGTATATAAATCACTCTGATGTTTTAAAATGTGTACACAAACCAGCAAATCCTAGATCATTAAATTTCAAAGCAAATTATTCTGCCACACCAACTTGTGACACTACACATTGAGAAAGCACAATTACCAATTAAAAAACTCTTTTGACCCACGAAGGAAGAGCCAGGGCTTATAAATATCTCTGTCCCAACATAATTTTTCCTTGCAGCCTAATTGCATTAAATCATCAAATGTTCTAATCTAGTCTCAACTTCTCTAAGTCTCACTCCACTCTTTGAATCTCTAGAAAACGAAACCATAGTTCAAATGCTTTCTTCAAAATCTAGCTACAGTTCTATATACAATGATGGCAAGATTAGTAGGATACAAACAAAACTAGTCCCTCATAACCATCACTCCCACTTGTAATTCAGAGGCAGAGGACAATGAGCCCAATTTTAAAAGAATGAAAACTACTACTTAGGTAATTAGATCTAAACGTGAACTCTACCTTCTTTAAAGACCAGCTTCCCTGAGGAGTTGGATGTGTAACAACCAATGTACTCCTGAATATCCGTGTGCTCATGATTGTTTATACGCACACAGTAGTTGCCAGTAGCTGCAGCCAGCCACCGGATCAGGCTTGTTTTACCAACTGATGTCTCTCCTTGAATCAGCACTGGATAGGTTCTGAAAAAAATCATCAGACAATAAAGGAATTTAGAAGACAGGACAGTAGAGGTGGGGAGGGGACAAGAAAAGAGAAAAAAGAAAAAGAAACCAGAATTCATAGGAGTAGTGTTAAAAAGGATAAAGGGAAGATGAGACAGGAGGATTGCAAATTCAAATAGTCTGGACAACTTTATCAGACCTTGCCTCAAAATAAAAAAGAGCTGGGGTATAGTTCAATACAAACACCCTGGGTCATATCCCTAGTACTACACCAACAAAAACGAAGTATAATGGATGCTTATTTACATCATTCAATATCATCATAAAAGAGCTTTTTGGTTTGGGGTTCAGGGCAGGGTTTCACTACATTACTCAAGCTGGCTTTGAACTTGCAATCTTCCTGCTCCAGTCTCCTAAGTACCTAGAACTACAGACACATGCCACCCTGACCAGATGAAAAGATCACTGAAAAGTTTCTATTAAAAATTGCTCCTCAGTAAATACTGAAGAATTGCCGGGCGTGGTGGCGCACGCCTTTAATCCCAGCACTCGGGAGGCTGAGGTAGGCGGAGCGTTGTGAGTTCGAGGCCGGCTTGGGCTACAACGCCAGCGCAAGGCCGGCCTGAGCTACATAGTGCGACCCTGCCTCAAAAACCAGGGCCGGGAGTTTGGCTCTGGGCCTTAAGCGCCTGCCCTGGCAGGTGCGAGGTTG
>RJWM01000088.1:295461-313199 GCA_004363535.1 Dasyprocta punctata | reverse complement strand
TAAAATCTCTGTGCAGAAAAAGATAATAACTATAATCAACAGCATAAGGAAGAAATCAGTAGGAAAAAAATATGTGGAAGCCATACATTGAATATTTAGTCTAAAGCAATGGACATTCATTGAATTTAATAGCAAAAGGTAAATAACCCAATTACAAAACAGGCAAAGGGCCTGAGTAGACATTTCTCAAAAAAAAAAACAAACAAAAATAGTTGTATGAAAACATTCTCAAAATCATTAATCACTAGAGAAATGCAAAGCAAAATCAAAGGACATATCACCTTATTTATACCTGATTAAATGGCTATGATCAAATAAAGAAAAGAGTCCAAATATTGCTGAAGCTACAGAAAAGCTACAGAAATCATACATTGTTGATAGGAATGTAAATTGGTATACCCATTATGAAAAACAGTACAAATTTTCTTTAAAAAATTAAAAATTCCTGGGTGTGGTGGTGCATGCCTGGAATCCCTGCATTCAGGAGGCTGAAGCAGAAGGATTGTCATGAGTTTGAGCCCATCGTGGGCTACATAGTAAGTTCAGTGCCAGCCAACACTACAAAGTGAGACCCTGTCTCAACAGAACAAAACAAAACACTGAACTACCTGTCTTACTTCAGATCTGGAATGTCACCAAAGACCCATGTGTTTAAGACTGAGTTTCCAGCTTGGTGCTATTATGAGTTAGTCAAAACTTTGAGATATGTTGTCTAATGGGACACCTTCTGGTCAATGAGGTCATGCCTTGGTATTATGGTACCCTTGTCTCTTCTTCCCCATATTTTGTTCCATGAGATGACCATGAGATGAACAGGCTTCCACTACCACTGTTTCTACTCATGACAAACTGCCTTACCATAGGCACAAAAGCAGTGGGGCCAACTGACCATGAATTATAATCTCCAACACTGTGAGTCAAATTAAATCTTTCCCCTTTTTAAAATTTATTATCTCAGGTATTTTATTATGGAAACAGAAAACTGATTATATACTACAATAAGATCCAGCAATCCCATATCTGGTTATATACCCAAAAGAAATGATATCAGTATCTTGAATAGGTATCTGTTCCCCATGTACGCATTACAACATTATTCACAATAGTCAAGATATAGAAAAGGACCTAAGTGTATCAACCAGTGAATTAGTAAATATAGATAGATAGATAGATAGATAGATAGATAGATAGAGATAGAGATATTATGTGTCAGTATTTGTTATGGCTTAGATCCACGCTGCCCCCCAGAATTCTCAAGTGTGTGAAAAGATTGGATCATAGGAATGATACACTTATCAGTGGATTCAGTAGCTGAATGTGGTATTAGGAGGTGGGACATTCTTGGAGGTGGGTCACTGGGGACGTGAGCTAGAAGAGGATATTCTTCTCCTTTCTCTGTTTTCTTCCTGGCTACTGTGGGTTGACCACTTTTTTCTCCACCATGCCCCCTGCCATCTTGTTTCTGACTTGGAGTTAGCAAACTATGGACTGAAACTGTGAGTGAAAATAAACCTCCCCTACTTCAATTGGCTATCAGGTATTTTTGTCCCCATGACAGGAAAGTGAGAAGACAGATTTTGTCACAGAGGGTGGGGTTATTGTTGTGACTGTACTATACCTAGCCATGTAATTAGAAGCCTTTGGAAGAGGTTTTCAGGAAGAGTTTGGAAAGATTTAGAGATGCTGGTTTAGAATGATGCAATCTGAGACTGATGGGAGATTTATTTATTTAAGAGAAAAAAGACACAGAAAAGAAAAACAAAAAGCAAAAGAGACAAACAACAGCAACAAATTCAATACAATAACATTATAGGTTTACAAAACAAGATGATAGGAATTTGACAGTGGTTGTAATATTGCATATTGTTACCTTCAAAAGGGTTGCTTGGATTAACATATAGACATGCAAAATTGATCTTATCATATGAGTATTAACTGTTCTTTTCCAATAACTAATACATTTAGTAGTATAGTCATTTTAGCTATCCGATGTGTGTGTATGTAAATATATATATATATATGTATATATATGTGCATATATATATATATATATATATATATATATATATATACCTCTTTCCTTTTCCCTTCCTTCTTTCCTTCATGGGAGATTCTTATCAGAGCTCAGATCAGAATGTAAATAGAAGTGCAGACAGCAAAACTGGGCTCAGAAAGTTTCAGACTACACTGGCAGTTGAACAGGAGACTATGTGTGTCAGACTTTGCAGAAAATTTGCCTACAGTTGACCAATGTCCTAAGACTGTGTGACATCGAGATCAAAGACAATGGATCAATTAATCTGGCAGAGGAAATTTCAAGACAAAATAGCCCAAAAATCAAGCTGTGGCATGAACACTTTCAGCTGCTTTCAGCCAAGTTTACAGTTAATATTAGGGGCCAAAAAACCACTTAAAACATTTTCTTTTTTTGCCAGAAAGGAAGCATCTACAAAGTTGGAGCCAAAAAAAGTACACTGCTGAGGAAAGCCACAAGCGGTAAGCAAAGTCAGCCCAAGAGAGAGGCCAGGAAGACTGCAACCAGCAAGTCTTTAGGGGCAAGGCCACCCAAATTATTTGGAGCTCACATCTCGCCACAACTTCCCCAGGTGCTGGACATGGAACTAAAGAATTTAATGTTTACCCTGCTATGTTTCAGTGTTGCTTTGGTCTGATTTCTTTCTATTCCTCTATTTCTCCTTTCTAGAACAGAAATGTTTACACAGGCCATTGTATGTCGGACATATTTTGGTTTTTACAAGGGCTCACAGTTAAGAGTTTCCCTTGTGTCTCAGTGGGGAATTCGCACTTGGACTTTTCAGCAGTTTTGGAACTGTTGAGACTGGTGACTTCTAAAGATGGACTAAATGCATTTTGCACGAGGGTATGGACTTGAGGTTTTTGGCAGCTAGTAGAGGAATGTTATGGTTTAAATCTAGAATGTCTCCCAAAATTCTCATGTGTGTGAAAGGTGATTAGATGATGGGTCGCTACACTCATCAGTTGATTCATACAAGAAAGTGACTAAGATAATAACAGAATATTTTTCAGCCTAAAAAGGAAACATGCCATTTATGATGACATGAATAAACCTGGAAGACATAAGTGAAATATGCCACACAGAAAGATAAAGTCTATGTGATCTCATTTTTATATGGCAAAAACAAGGAGAGTAAAGAAAAGGGAGTATAGAATAGAATAGGATAGGATAGAACAGAATAGAATAGAAAAAAAGAGAATGAAAGAGTATTGGTTGCCATAGGGTAAGGTGGGGTGGAGTGAGAAACGAGACAATATTGGCCAAGGGTAGAAAGTATCAGTTAAGCAAGGTAAATGAATTTGGAATTTTAAATATACTGTATTGTGACTATAATTAGAAATATATTTGTATATTTGAAATTCATTAAGACAGTAGCCCTTAAGTGTTCCCATCAATCAATCAATCAATCAATCAGTAATGGTAGCTGTGTAAGGTGATAAATATGGTGGTTAACTTGGTTGCAGTGATTTCACTATTTATATATCAAAGCATTGGGTTATTTATTTTAAACATACACAATTTCTATTTATCAATTATACTCATAAAAAATTTTAAATATATGAAATTTTGGTCTATGAATATATATACATATGTATACATATATAATTCATATGTATGCATTAATGAAACATTAATAGACCCAAATACATGTGGAAATATGTAATAATAAAGCATAAAGCAATAATAAAGCATAAAGAAAAAGATTTCTTTATTCAGCAAATAGCGTGGAAATAAAAAAACTAGTGAACACAACTGTGGATCTATGTTGAACATTTCCTAATCAAGTAAATTCCAAATCAATCAAAAATGTGCAAAAAGGAAAGCCATGAAAGATCTCAGAGTGGAGAAAGTATGACTTTTAAAAATAGATACATAAAGGGCCAGGAAGTTGGCTCAGTGACCTAAGCTCCTGCCCTGGCAGGTGCGAGGTTGTGAGTTCAATTCCTGGTGCCGCAAAAAAAAAAAAAAAAAAAACATACATAAGCCGGGCATGGTGGGGCACGCCTTTAATCCCAGCACTCAGGAGGCTGAGGTAGGAGGAGCGTTGTGAGTTTGAGACCAGCTTGGGCTACAACGCGAGCGCAAGGCCGGCCTGAGCTACACAGTGCGACCCTGCCTCAAAAAACCAGGGCTGGGAGTTTGGCTCAGTGACTTAAGCACCTGTCTGCCAGGCACAAAGTTGTGAGTTCAATCCCTGGTGCTGAAAAAAAAAAAAAAAAGATACATAAAAATATGTAGATTAACTATATACACTCAAATTTTCTACAAACCATAAATCACATAGACCATCTCAAAAAGGGGCAAATTCAGGAAAAACATTTATTTACTAGTAATATTACAGATAATTAATTGAGTTTTTATTTTTTATTTATTTATTTATTTATTGTCTTTTTAAGACAAGGTTTCACTATGCACTTCAGGCTGGCCCTGAAATCACTTGTAGCCCAACCTGGCCTCAGACTTGCAGCAATTCTCCTGCCTCAGCCTCCCAAGTACTGAGATTACAGGCATGTGTCACCACACCTGGCCTTTGACTTATATAATATATAAAGAATTTCTATCATTTAATTTTTTAAAAAGTAAAGAAACAGATTTTTGAAAAACATGCAGACACTTCACAGAAAAGGAAAACAAAATCTCTAAAAAAGCATTTTACCCTTTTTAATAAAAGAAATGTAAATTATAATGACAATCAAATTTTTTCTACTTATCAGGCAATTTGATCACCCATTTTATTATTTTTTGATTACCTATTTTATTGCATTGTCCTGTATATTAGAAAATAAACATTCTCATAATTTTTGATAGGAGTGTAAATTCAAATATGCTATCACAATGTTGAAAGTATAAAACATTTTAGCCAACAATTCCATTTCTGGGCATTTTTCCTACCAATATTACTACACAAATGAAAAATGAAGCAGGTAGAAAGAAATATAAAAGTTTATAATAGCAAAATATAAAAAATCTTAAATGTCTGTCAATAAGCAATCAACTAAATAAATATTATAGGATTTAAAATTGTGATTTGCACCAACATATGTGAAATTCCAAAGACAAATGTTACATGTGAAATTTATAAAACATATTTTTAAAATCCCTTTGTCAAACTTAAAAGTTATGATTCATCAAAGAACATTATTAGCAGAATCAACAAGTATCCTGCAGGATGGGAGAAAACATTTGAAAACCATGTATCAGATGAGGAGTCGGTATCCAGAATATACTTAGAATTCCTACAACAGAAAATCAAATAATCTGATTTTAAAATGAGCAAAGAACTTGAGTAGCTCACTTTTAACTCAATGGATCACTTGTAACTAAACCAACTAGTTTATTTCTAGAATCCGTGCTTCAAACTACTGACCTACTCTTCTACTTCATTACCTACACAGAGCCAATTTAAGGATGAATGGATGTTTTAGCTGGATCAAGGCTATAAAAAGAGCTCAGTGTATGGAAAGAGCAAAGGATTTTTCTAAAGCAATTTCCTCAGAAAGAAATGCTGCACTGACATGAAGCAAGAAGAATAATGTTCCTTCTTTTGGTCTAAGGAAGAAGTATAGGCAAATGCAAAATTGAAGGGGACTATCTTTGACTACGATGAATATGTGAACTTGTTTTCATCTTGGATATATCAATAGCAGCAGAAAAATGTATTAGTAGTTGTGTAGGCCCAGGAGCTGGAGTGAGAGAAAGGAAGCATGATTGCTAATGTGTATTTTTATTGGACGATTAAAATATTCTAAGATTCTGGTAGCTGAACATTCTCAGAACATATTAAAATCCATTCAATTATATAATATTAGTAAATGAATTCTATGCTACTTGAATTATATCCCAATAAGGCAGTTGTTTAAAATTCTAGGATCTCCCAAACACAGTAATTAAGCTAAATAATAGTTTAATGCAAGATTATGAAGATCAAAAATGTTAAAATAATCCATGTTGAGTGAAATATCAAAAATAAAGATAGCCGTTGTTGTCTGTTATGATCTTCCATTATTGTTCCCATGAAGCAATCATTTCTAAATAACCTAATTTCATGTGCTGTTCCTATTGGGTATGTGTATTGTGCGTGACAAAGGCATGTGAACTGATTAGACAACAGCATACCTTTATATACAGTGATTTGATATGTGCATGTTTTGGAGTGGGGAGAGTTTTCAACTTCTTTTCCCTTAGTTCAAAATATGGAAGCATATTTTGGTAGTGCATATAAGAGCACACAGTTTTTCTTCTCCTTCACTCAGGTACAAATTGACTGTACAAGTTTACTAAGGGAGAGCTTTCATTAGGACCAAAGGGAGAACTTCAGAAATATTTTCTGCAGAGGAGCCACTATCTGGGAGCTGAGAAGTTCAGAGGGTGAAAAGGGGCTAACGAACCACTTGATAGTACAGCCCAAAGAGTTCTGTGGTGAGAGTGGCTCATGACCCATAGTCTGTGTGTGTGTGTGTGTGTGTGTGTGTGACAGAATCTCTAGAAAATATTTTTTGACATTTTCACTAAAAATTGGTAGCATTCATTACTACAAAGGAAAGAATCTATGTGAGTGGTAGACAAATATTACTTTTCACTATACATACATTTCTATCTTTTGAATTTTATATTGTGTATTGCCCATTCAAAAATGATGTAGTAAATTAGTTTTTCAAAATGAACTCAAGTTTACATACAAAAATGACCCAAAACTTACACAAACAAGAACAGATACACAGATCAAGGTTATGAAAAAAAATCCCAATAAATAAAGAGGAATCTGGAGATGTCATGATGAATATCCCAACATTATCAACCTTCAACTCAAACAGCTACCATCCAAGATTTACTGCTGGTATTTCTGAGTCAGCATTTCTGGCCCAGTTGTGTGCTGAAGGAGAAAGGGGAAATAAAAGATAAAAATACTAGGTATAAGGTTGTGGGAGACATAATATTACATCTATAATTTTAAGAGGCTAAATTGGTAACAACTCAGAGTAAAAGCAAAATGGATCCCCAGTTAAAGCTCAGATTAAACACCAGATCACAGGCAATATTACCTGGAGAGATGCCATTCTGTCTTCTCAGGTACTAAGAGAATTAGGGAATCAAAAACTAGTGAGCCAGGCATGGTGGGGCACGCCTTTAATCCCAGCACTCAGGAGGCTGAAGGAGGAGGAGCGTTGTGAGTTTGAGGCCAGCCTGGGCTACAATGTGAACAAGGCCAGCCTGAGCTACATAGCTCAAAAAAAACTAGGGCTAGGAGTTTGGCTCAGTGACTAAAGCACCTGTCTGGCAAGTACGAGGTTGTGAGTTTGATCCCTGTTACCACAAAAGGAAAAAAAATAAAAAAGTACTAGTGGGTCTCTTTCAATAATGTCACAGGGTTTTTCAGAGAATATATTGGGTTTTTTGTTTGTTGTTTGCTTTGGTTTGGATTTTTTAGGAATTGGTTTAAGCACTATGGAGGCTGAGAAGTGCCATGATCTGCCATCAGTAAGCTAAGTACACAAGAAAGTCAAAAGTACAGTTCAATCTGAGTCAAAAAGCCTGAGAAGCAGAGAAACCAATGACCCCACTCCAAGGGCAGGAGAAGACCAATATTCCAACCTAAATAGGCAGAGTGAAATTCCCTTCCTCCCTCTTTGGTTGTACTCATACTTTAATGGATTGGAGGATGCCTACTCAGAGTGAGGAGAGTAATTTGCTTTAATCAATCTATTCATTCAATGTTCTTTTCTTTTTTGTTGTTTTTTGTTTGTTTGTTTGTTTTTTGTTTTTTGTTTTTCTTTGAGTGTGTTGTGTGTTGAGTGTGTGTGTGTTACAAGGGACTGAATCCAGGGCCCTCACACTGAGTTCTATTTCCAAACGTTTTTATTTTCTATTTTGGACAATGTCTTATTAAGTCACTAAATTGCCCTGACTGGGCTTGAATTTGCAATCCTCCTGCCTCAGAGTATTGGGATTACAGTCCTGTGCCACCATGCTTGGCAAGTCTGTTGATTTAGAAGCTAATCTTATCAATAAACATTCTCACAGGGACACTCAGAAATATTGTTCAAGCCGGGCGTGGTGGCGCACACCTTTAATCCCAGCACTCGGGAGGCTGAGGTAGGAGGAGCGTTGTGAGTTCGAGGCCGGCTTGGGCTACAACGCGAGCACAAGAGTGGCCTGAGCTACATAATGCGACCCTGCCTCAAAAGACTAGGGCCGGGAGGTTGGCTTAGTGGCTTAAGCACCTGCCCTGGCAGGTGCGAGGTTGTGAGTTCGATTCCTGGTGCCGAAAAAAAAAAAAAAAGAAATATTGTTCAACCAAATATCTGGGCACTCTGTGATCCAGTCAAATTAACCCATGAAATCAACCATTATATATAGGAAGCATATCATCAGGAGTGGGTAACTTCACCTTCTTTCTTCTGATTGAGGTGTAGTAGAATTGGTCACCAAGGAGAAAAGAGCAGAACAAAGAAAGTAAAAAAACCATGTAGTCCTCTCTTTGAGGGAAGTAAGTTCTACACTCAGAACTAAAAGACCCCCTCCAATTCCAAGTATATCCTCAATGAAAGTGAGCTATAGTACTACTGTCCATGTAGGTTCATTGAACCCTGATTTTAAAAAAATTTTTTTTGACAAAATGGACAAAGTAATAGCAAAGTCCAAATGTTCAGTTTTGTACATTTCTTTTTCTCCCACTTTACCTTCATGATCCAGGAAAATAAAGTTAAAACACCTAATTACCAACCCTCAGACTCTGCATGCGGGAATCAAAATGGTCCTAGGTAAGGTGACAGGATGTCAAAATGTTTCTTTCTTTTCAAGAAAGTAAATGCACATCTTAGCAGATCCTTAAGCATAAGCAAGATGGAAAGAACATGACAGCTAAGCAAATTTATAAGGAGAAAGAATGTTGGAAAAAAGCAACTTTGAACCAATCTTAGAAAAGACATACTAAAAAAGTACTACAACAAAGTACATTTCTCTGCAAGTGCTTTGCTTTTAAATTTAGTAAAACAAGAATTCACAAGTGAATTAAGACACTGAAGAAAAGGAAGAGATGTGGGTTCGATCTCCAGCACTGCCACAACAAAAACAGAACAAGCAAAACCTGGCAGAATGGAGGGGTTATAAACCCCAGAAAGTAAGAATGGACAGAACATATCATTAGAGAGCTGATGACGAACTTCAGATTCAAAAATATCTGAGATAATCAGAGTAAATGCAAGTGAAAAAAGAAGAAATTACACAACCAAAAAGTTCAGGGAACTAGTGAACTGACAAATTTTGTGTAATAAATCAATGTCTCTTAGGTAGATAATACACAGAAATACAGCAGTGTATGCAAATATGTATATATGTGTGTATATATATATTTAAATAAAATTTTTCTCTGATGTGAATTGAAAATTTAATCTGCAGACTGAAAAGCACCATATATTCTAAAGTAATTTTGTAATAGTCGCTCTGCTCTGACATAAACCCTTGGTTGATCTCATATTATTCCACAGTAACAGAAGTCACCGAAAATAAGATGTATTGAAGGAAAATAAATAAAACTCAAACTTGTAAGCCTCCAAAATATACGAAGTATTTATTTATACAAGTTATACAACTACAATAGTACAACAGATAGATGTCTTCAATCATGAAAAAAGTCTAAAGAATACTCACCCATGCATTCTTCTTCATTAGAATCAAACCAAACTTAAACAAAAATACGTATGACATACTTGAGAATAAAATTTAGCTACTAAGACATGACTGAAAAATAAGAAAAGGGAGGATACCTGGAAAATCTTAAGTGACTATTGAATCACTTTTAAATATATCTAATAATTAAGAAACAACATAGGAGTATAAACGTTGGCAATATATTGATACTATCATAAGTAACAAAATCAGGAGGTGGAAGGATGAAAAAGGAGAAGGCTTATATTCATTGTTCAGACCAGAGAAACAGTTGAAGTAATCTACAATTGAATTATGTGGATCCTAAAGTGATTTTAAATTTTTAGTAACCTTGTCTCGATTTTAGACGTGCATATCAAGAAATAGTATTTCCTGTTCTGAATACAACATTTATTTAAAGTTTAAGAATTCATTCAAATTCATTTCAGCTTCATTTGGCTTCTTCTTATTTCAATACTTATTTATAAAAAGAGCATACGTTTTATGTTAATAATGGTAAAAACGGATGTGGAGTGATTGTTTTTTAAAACCTTTTTACTTTTCTGCATGACTTGAACTCATTATAATGAGCAAGTGTTTTATTTGTAAAATCAATAAAGTAATTTTTCTTTCAAAAATGAACAGGAAAGATAAAAATAGGGAGACATTTAATTTTTTCAACAAACTGATTTTGAGCTCAATAAACACTGTGTTGTAATTTAATTATTTCTCAGACTTAAGATTTTCTCTGCACTTGGATAGATCTCATCTCCAAATTCCAGATAAGTGCTTCCATTTGAAAATCCTTTGATTCCGTAAACAGAATTTAGCATGCAGAATAAGTCCTAGCATTTAAATTACTTACTTGGCTGCTAAATCAACAGCATAGATGAGATCCAAGATTAGAGCCAGAGAAAATGGATGAAGGTTTAAGACTGAGAATTATTACATTATTATAAAAATACAAAAAGAAAAAAATCCTGCTTTTAAGCCATTCTTCATTCTGCTTCTTCTAATTATATCTGTACCCGTTTCATCTGAGTTGATGCCCGTTTCTTCTGGGGGAGGGGTTCATGAATGCTTTCCTTATACACATAGGTATATATGCATGATGTTTCCAGGTGAAAATCAATACTTAAGAGAACATGAACTATAGAACCATATATGCTTTTAAGAAAATACATTCGTACAAGCTATTGAATAGCACTTCCCTCCTCAATCTCAGAATTTTTGACATATTACATGAATTCCTTAAAGATAAATATACTGGGTTTTTCTTTTCTTTTCTTTTCTTTTTGTTTTTGTTTTTGGCCTTTTTGATGCAGTGTTTCACTATGCAGTTCAGGCTAGCCTTGAGCTCACTTTGTAGTCCCCACTGGCCTGGAACTTTCAGTGATCCTCCTGCCTCAGCCTCCTGAATGCTGGATTATAGGCATGTGCTACCACACCCAGCAGATACTGGCACATTTTCTCTTCAAGAATTTTAAAGAAGACATGTCTTTATAGATACCCACTTACCATGTAACTTTGTTTCCTTGCTATGTGGATGTGGCAGATAGAATTATACTCCACCCAAAAATGTTCACATTTGAATCCCCAGAATATACAAGTATGAGGCATAATCAAAAATTACATCTGGGTGTGGTGTCGCACACCTGTAAGCCCACCACTTGGGAGACTGAGGAGGAGAATCATCAGTTCAAGGCCAGCCTGAATTACTAGCAAGATCCTGTCTCAAAAAGTCAAAAGAAAAAGAAGTTTGAATTTTTTGAAAGTTTACAATAAGAGATACATTGCCATTAATCCCCCTCAAAATATTCTTATACACATTTATCACATTTTTTTGGCAATGTGTCTGTTACTGTAATGTTTTTAGAAATTTAAACATTCATCATATCTTTCAACCATCCCTTGTATATAATATGACAAAAAGGAATTCAGGTTTCAGATAGAATCAAGGTTGCTAATCAGATGACCTTGAGATGGAGAGATTATTCTGGATTATCTGGGTGGATTAAATGTAAAAGTCTTGGTAAGGGCAAGAGGAGGCAGGAGAGTCAATGCCTGAGTGACAATGTGACAAAGATTCAAGCTCCACCCACCTACCCACCCTACACCCCCTTTTTTCTGACTGTGAAAATGGAAACCTGCCACTGGCCAAGGGTTATCACTCTCGTCACAGGCTGGGAAAGGCAAGGAGTGAGATTCTTCTCTAGAGCTCTCAGCAAGATGTTAGCCCAGTAAGACCCACTTTGGATTTCCAAACCTCAAAATTTTGTGCCGTTGTATTAAGTCACTAAGTTTGTGGCAATTTGTTACAGCAGCAATAGACAATTAACACAGAAAATAAAAGGCAAAAAAAAAAAAAAATGGGTGACTGTGTTACTTTTCTAATTGCTGAGGTAAAACATCCAACACCAAGTTAAGGGAGGAAGGGTTTATTTAACTCACAGTTTTTAAAGATTTCTCTCCATAATTGGCTGACTCCAGGGCAAGGTGGCACATGGCAGAGGGGCAACCTTTCATACTGGTGGGAGACAGAAAAAGCAACAAGAAAGAACTGGTTAATGGCGGCCAGAGGTAGCAAAGCAACTGATTTGGGAAAACGATCTCACTGGGGCCTCCAAATGATATAGGAAAAATGATCCCAGACCTCTGAATGATGTGGAGGAATGAAACTCCCAACCTACTATACGTACGGCGCGAGTTCGTGTTCTCTAAAACTGAAGAATGAATTTTAGGAACGGAGGGTAAGAGCAGAAGATATTTATTGAGAGAAAGAAAGCTTCTGTCTGAGGGACAGAAGGGGGCCCAAGCGGGTTGCCAAAGATTTTGTCATATTTAGGGACTTTTATAGAATAAAACCATGATTGGGAAAAACTGGGAACTCTCAAGGCAGATGGGCATAAGGTGGGACATAACCATGGTTAACCAATAAGATTAATTGCTCAGGTAAATTGATTAAATTAAAGACAAATGGGGAGGCGAGTCATGTAGTAAGCGAGGGATGCTTAACGATAATGACTCTTCCTGTAAAGGGGTGGGATGCTGATTCCTGACTTCCTCAGGGTGATATAGAACTATTTGGAATATCAATCCTTAGCATATGGGTGTATTTGTTTTGCCATTTGTCTTGATATCTGGCCTGCAGGGAGAGGTGTGGGTCTCCTCCAAGGTCACCAAGACCTCTGGTTCTCTGTGCCGGTTTTCTTGAGGGCCTAGTCCTGTCTGACTGCCTATAATATTTCTGTCTAACTCGGCTGCCTGTAACACAACCAGAGAGAGGGAGACAAGACTCTTTTTGTCCCTTATAATGTATGCAGGCTACCCAAATACTAAGGCAGGTGTAGTACTACACCCTTAATCCTAGCCAGAACTATACCAAACCAATCAGTGGACTGATTTACTAATCACAAACCCTTAATCCCAGTATCACACACACTACATTCAGGCATCTCTGAAAAAGTTCTATGACTGCAAGAGGGTTTAGGGGGACATCTAGACACAAATCATAACAGTGGTATAACTTTTCTCCCTGGACCGTGTTTTCTGGGTCTATGATTACAGGAAGACCTTAGCCAAAACCTAAAGTAGATGTTTTGGACATCTTGCTCCCTTTCTGCACTTTACTGCTCATTCTGGTTGCTTTGCTTCATAGGAACCACAGAATTTTAAAAGTGCACAGGGCATTGCCCTCTGGATACCTGTATTACACTGTCCTTCCAGGATAAGACAAGTAGGCTGTGCTTTGTGTCTATTTCCTTTCTCAGAGACCTGAATATGAAAAACAGGCAAGAGGCTTATTATTCAAAGAACAGACATTCCAAAGAAGATTTCAATCTTCTTTTATTTTGGGTGGGGAGGGAATAAGAGTGATAAGGAAGTGGAACAAATATTACATAAACCCAGTTGGCAAGTAAATTCTGTCACAGAGAAAAAAAATAGCAGTTATCTAGGGAAGTAGATATCTGTTTTATATTGGGAAAGGAGAAAGGCAGGTATCAAGCATTGGGACAGGTGGTAGATGACATCTGTACACAAGCATACTACTTGGTTAATTCTACAAGAATCTAATATCCATTAGCAAAGAAAAAAGAAAGCAAAACAAGAGGCTGCTTGATTGACTATTTATGGTCAAAGTGTAAAAAATTTTCCTGAGGGCTGGGGATATAGCTCACCTGCCTGGCAAGTGTGAGGTCATGAGTTTGATCCCTGGTACAAAGAAAAAAAAAAAAAAAAAAAAAACAGAAAGAAAAAGAAAAAACTTTTTCTGAATCCATGATAACCTTTTAATCCATACAAACTTAAAATATAAAGATTCACATACTGCCCTTATTCAGAGATTGGTGTAATACGAGTTTGGGGTTGGAGTTCAATGCTCATATTAGGGAATGATGATTTAAAGATATATGAGTGTATCCTTATGGTTTACATCTAAAACATTCCCTCAAATTCTAATGTGTTCAGAGGTGAAGCTTTTAGAAAGTGATTGGATCATGAGGCAACTATACTCATCACTAGATTAATCATATACCTGAATATTTTGTTAGAAGTGGGGCCTAGTTGGAAGAGGTGTCACTGAGTGTGTGAGCTAGAAAGGTGTATTCTTGTCCCTGGCTTATCCATTTTCTTTGGCTTTCTAGCACCGTACGTTGAGCAGATTTCTTCCACCTTGCCCTTTCACCATGCTGCTTCTGCCTTGGAAGTAGCCAACAATGGACTGAATCCTTTGAAACCATGAGCCAACATAAGCCTCCTCTCCTTTAAATTGTGGGTGCTTGATATTTTTGTCCCATCAATGGAAAGTGACTAATACAATGCTAATCATTATATCCTTATTATTGTTAAAACATACTTCTGAGCCTCATACTCACTGAAACCTTTATTTATTAGGTTTTACTGAATGACAATAAAACTGAAATAGATAAACTCATTCAGGCAGTATAACACAGAGTGGTAGTACGTCTCAATCTTTATTGTTACTCCTAGTGTTTTGTTTTTGTTGTTTTTAACCTCTACATAACAGAGAGCTAGAGAAGGGACCCTAACCTCATCAATAACAGTAGTTTCCTATGGCAAGTGTTCTTCTTTAGAAACTTTGTGGAAAGGATTTGTCACACTATGAAGGAGTGATTGAAAAAAGCTCCTTTCTATAATTCTGTTATGTACTACCTCCTGCCCACACTGCACCACCAAAGGAAGTCTACTTGGTTGAAAATCACTGGTAGTTTTACTAGGCAGTAAGAAGACTAGCATTTGAGACCCCACTCCATGACTAATTTGACATAGGCTTTCTGGGATAATTTATGATCCATGTGCAGGAGAATCACCTATTGTGTACTTTTATAAATAAAAAAGCTGCTGCCCATGCTAAAATGCTCTGGTTCAGGGTCTCTGTTTTTGCAACCAAAGGTGAATATTCGGCACTATAAACATTGGAAACTTTATGTCATAAGTGGCTTCAGATAAATTGCTGTACTTCTTTGGTTCCTATATATAAATACAAGAGATTTGTGCTGGAAGGTATTTAGAGACCTTTCAGTTTCTACTGAATGGCAAAGAGGAAAGACAGGAACTTAAGAACCAAAAGGATATAGGTTACAATATTGACTCCAGCTCTTACTATGAGGCATGGAGTGAATAATTCAATGTCCATTACTCTCAGATTCTTCATCCGTAAATGGAACTAATAACTAAGAAATAGCAGTAGTGTATATAGATTGTTTGATAATCTTTAAAAATGATCTTCATAACATTTTTCATGATAACAAATATTATCACCTTGCAAATAATGGGATGACTTAATCTTATTAAAGTGTCATTAGGCTTTATGACTGTAATCATTGTAAAGGTTCTTGAATACTGGAACATCTATCTATTCTATACATAGGGGTAGAGCAAAATAATCAAATATTCTGAATAATAAACCACACTAAAACTCAGTTTAAATAATAAGCACTTGCAATTGCTCATGGAACTACAGGTCAATCAGGCAAATTCTGGTGCTCTTGACTGGCCTTACTGATGCATTAGCAATAGGAACCCTACGAGGCTCTTCTGATCTTGGTTAGATTCTTCCCCGTTTATCAGTGGACTGACTGTGGCTTGGGCTGCATGACCTAGGCTGGGAATGTGGGCTGTCCTATGCTCAACCCTTCATTTTTACTACTCAAGGACCATTTGCATAGTGGTGCCAGCATACTAAAGGAGAGGAAAGGAATAGGACTTTTAAGATCAATGTTTAGGATAGACCTGTTACTACTGCCACATTCTGTTAGTCAAAGCATTTTACAAGACCAGTCAAGATTCCAAGAATGGGAATGGAGATACTTTCTCTTGACTGAAGAAAAAGTAAACTCACAGAACAAAGGAAATACTCTTTTGCTTAAGTCTAGAGCAGTGATTTTCAAATTCTAGCATGCATCACAATTTCCTAGAAAGTTTTCTTAAAGCATAAAATGCTGGGTCCACCTGAATTATGCATTTTAAGGCCCACTAATTTGCATTTTTAACAATTTCTCAGGTGGTAATAGTGCTAACTCTGGATCACATTTTGAAAAACACTGGTCTACAATGCAATCTCCTCTATGTAAGAAAAAAAACTTTAATATATATATGCAATCTTCTAAGTAAACTGTATTTCCTACAAAGTATAGTATATATTATTCATGACACATTTATCTCCTAGAAAAATATGAAATCTTAATAATATAAGTACTATTTAGAATACTTTGATTTTCCTGAAAAAGTGTCTTTTTTGATCGTACCTGTAAACACACAATAAACTCTAACCAATCAAAAACAAATGAAAGATTTCATTTCTTCTCTCCCTTTGTCTGACCCTTCTGCATTCTATTCTACTCCATATAAAATAAAATTAAGTTAATGAGGGGAAGGTATTTTTGAGCCAAATAGGAATATCATCTTTTATATTTTGTTAAAATTAACAAGCAAAATCAGATAATTGAAAAAATGCACTTCTATTCTATTTATTGCATAAATGAAATAAGAGACTCAGAGGAGTTGTATAACTTGCACCTAACCTCCAATTTTTATTTAATCACTTTTACTTGATATGTTATGAACACATATGATTTAAATCAATAGTCATCTACCTTATACTTTCATCTCCAAGTAATCAAATAGCTCTGGAGATCTTTTGTAAACTCCAAGCTAATTGTAATTTCCCTTTTCTTAGAAAAAAGCATCCAGTTTTCTATTCTTTATTAACAGGGAAGACAGAAGTAATTACTAAGTTCTTACCTATTTTTTTAGAACATTTCCCTACAAAGATAGGCATTAGTTATACTACACTGTGGAAAATAAGACTTAGGTTAAGAGATTTACCTATAATCACACATTGAATCCAGGACTGGTTTATCTAGAACAAGTTACTTTCTTGTACATCAAACAAATTAAATATCCAAGTCAGTCTATGTTAATGATCCATAATTACCTCATAATTAGCTGAATTATTTTTAGAATTGATAACAATGCTCAAAACCAGTAAATATTCTTTATGTTTTAAGTATCTCAAAGATCTCACTATCAGGCTATAATGGTAGTATTGTAAGTAATCTTGTTGATTACCTAGTATATGTAAAATATATACACAAACCCTATATTTATCATCCTATTTAATATTCATAACAACTCTAAGACAGGTACTATTTTTATCTTCACTTCACAGATTTAAAAAAACAACACTTAAGTGATTAAATAACCACTCAAATTACACAGCAAGTAAGTAGTGAGGTTGGAGCTCAAATGAAATTCTGTTTGATTTAAAATCTTACTATCCTATCTGTGGCCCTATCCTATCTTGCTACTTGCACTTTTAAAAGATCAACTATTAGGGCTGGGGAGTTTGGCTCAGCGGCTTAAGCGCCTGCCCTGGCAAGCGCAAGGTTGTGAGTTCAATCCCCAGTGCCGCAAAAAAAAAAAAAAAAAAAAAAAAAAAAAAAAAAAAAAAAAAAAAAAAAAAAAAAAAAAAAAAAAAAAAAAAAAAAAAAAAAAAAAAAAAAAAAAAAAAAAAAAAAAAAAAAAAAAAAAA
>RJWM01000088.1:279930-295361 GCA_004363535.1 Dasyprocta punctata | reverse complement strand
AACTTATTTCAGAATAAGAAATTTATGGTAGATTAGAAAAGGAAAGGTATAAAGGAAACATCTGGTTAATTCAAAGAAATTGTAACTAAAAGTAGCTAAGAGACTGATGTGTTTAGCTAACACTTGTGACCAAGTATGTGGGCCACCACAACAGTCACTTTTAGAAAACACATTCTTATTTGAAAAATGCCATCATGGCTGTAACACTTTTTCAGATCACTCATTAGTCTGATTATTCTGTATACATAATTGTGGTTGCTGCTCTTTTCTTTATTCTTTCTTTTTTATTTTTTTAGTAAAACAAAAAAGAAAACTCACCCTATGTTATCTAGTTTTTGAGTGATAATCTTAGATTTGACTTTGAACAGATTTTTAGATATTTTCTTAAATCAAATCCAATCTTCAGAGAATATATTTGTTAATATTACTATATTGATTGCAATTCAAATTATGAACATAATTTCCACCACTCCCTGAAGTGCTAAGGATAAACCCAGGGCCTAGAATATGCAAGTCGAGTGCTCTTTCACTCATCTACTCCTCTATCCCCCTGAATATAATTCCTAAAAGGAATAGTTAAAGTTGTTTGGAGCTATGGCAGGGTCATCAATTAAATAAATATTTTTAGTCTTCCAAAGTGTTATGGTTTATATCTAGATGTCCTCCCAAAGCCTCATGCACTCACAGTGGGGCTTTTGGAAGGTAATTGGATCATAGGGCTTATAACTTACTTGCTATTAAGAAATAGGATCTGATCAGAAGTGGGTCACTGGAAGGGGTATCAGTGTCTCTGTTTTTCTCTGTGTCTCTTTCCCTCTCTATTCTCTCTCTCTCTCTCTCTCTCTCTGTCTCTCTCTTTCTCCTTCCCTTCACCATGCCAACAGCTCTTTTTCCTCTGCCATGCCAGCCTATCTTAGAGCCAGCTGACTATGGACTGAAACCTTCACAACATATGAACCAAATAAACATCTCCTTTAAATTGTGGGTGTTGGCTATTGTGTCTCAGAGCCAAGAAAGTAACTAAGACCCAAAATGAATATTCTGAATACTCCAAAATGCATTCATTCAAAATTAAACACACCCTGCTATCTTTATTTGAAAATGAAGGCAAAAAGGAATTTTATTATGAAAGGAAAGGGAAAGATATTTGGATCTAGATTTGGACTATTTTATGGGATTTCTTAAAAGAAAATTATCAGTTACAGGAATTTCTTTATGAAAAAAAAGTTGTACAACTCACTCTTGGTTTAATAACTTTAGCAGAGCATCCATCCCAAGGCCTGTGACCTGGTTAGGGATGGAATCTCAATGACTTTTACTTGGAGTCAGTTACCATTCAGAGTCATATAAATAATCAAGGCAGACTTCATTTACAAGCAGAAAAACCATAATGGTAGCAGATATATCAATCAAGAAAGCTTCAAGTTACAGAATATTTAGTTAGATATTAAATAAAGAGCAGTTTTTCATATACAACAAGAAGTCTGAATGTATTTAGACTAATAGAAAAGCTCTAAATTGTCATCGGGAACTCAATTCTTCCTATCTTTCCTTAGTATCTTTTGGAGATTGACCTTCAATTTTTATAAATTGCTTCACGATAGCAAGATGGTTGCTCCACCTCTATATATCACGTCACATTCTAAGTAAGAGGAAGGAAGTAGGGCAAAGGGGCAAGAGGCGGTAGCAGCTTTGTCTGTTCCTTTTTCAGCGCACAAGCAAAAGTATTTCCAGAAGACCCCTCAGCAAATACAAATTTGCCAGAACTGTGTCCAACAGCTACTAGTAGGTGGAAAAAACAAATAAAAAACAAAAACAAAAACCCTGGGGAGTTAAATATTCAATTTTCCAGTCTTTAAATCAGAGTAAACCAAGAAGGAAGGAGGTTGAGAATTCATGTTGAGTGAGCCAAATTACAATGTCTGTCTCAATAGGGCTGACATTTTACTAGGCAATGTGTTTTCACACTTTGTATCATTAAATCACAACTGTGGGAGTTGTTCTTTGTTCTTTTAATTTTGCTAACAAGCGAAGTATAATCTAGAGTGGTTAAGAAAATTGTCCAAGTTGTCAAGTTTATAAGCACTGGAACCAATTTCTGTGTGGCTCTAGAAATGCTACTGTCTAACATGGTTAAAAAAAAATCATAAACTAGGCATGGTGGCATATCTCTGCAAACCCAGAATTGAGGGAGGGTGGGGGAGGAGGATGGCAAATTGAATCCTGCCTGTACAATGTACAGCCTCAAAATAAAAATTAAAATGGTCTGGAAATATAGTTCAGTGCTAGAGTACCTCTGAGTTTGCCCCCCAGTACCCTTCTTCCCAAGGGAAATCACAATGGCATGCAAACAACTTTCCCAAAGACTGAGTATTCAGTTCACCCTTAAAAGGCAGCATGCAGGGAATCCTTAAAACTCTTATTGGATTCTTTCATAATGATCTTTTTCTTACAAACAATAGATTTTGTTAAGAAATTTCTGAAAGGAGAAAGACAAGGTTTCTTGGGATTAACCACTGTATTCCATTAGTCACTGAAGCCCTCACATAACTTCACCCACTCGTGGATGATTTATACCTCATGGATCATTTAATTAATACCTAGCTTATATGTTGTCCAAACTTGCTTTGCATTCACTGATTACAACATAGTCCTCAATGTATGCCAAAAAAAACATTTTACCCTCTATTTTCCCATATTGAATCAGACCTATAATCATGCTAACAAAAACCAAAATAAAACATATTCACTTGCTCAAGTAGTAAATATCCTCCTTCAAAATTGTACTATCAGGCAGGTGTGGTGGCGCATACCTTTAATCCCAGCACTCGGGAGGCTGAGATAGGAAGAGCATTGTGAGTTTGAGGCCGGCTCGTTCTACAACGTGATTGCAAGGCTGGCCTGAACTACATAGTGCCACTCTGTCTCAAAAAACCAGGACTGGGAGTTTGGCTCAGTGGCTTAAGTGCCTGCCTGCCAGGGGTGAAGTTGTGAGTGCGATCCCTGGTGCCACCAAAAAAAAAAAAAAAGAGAAAGAAAAAGTAAAAAAAAATTGTACTATCATATAGGTTATTATGGTATGAGATAGAAACTTTTGGTAGGATTTTTTCAGGGTAGAAGTTTTTTTCTTTCTTTCTTTCTTATTTATTTTTTTTTTCTTTTCTTTTCTTTTTAAAACATATCTTTAAACCAGACTTGGTGGTGTACGCCTGTAATCCCAGTACTTGGGAGGCTAAGGCAAGAGGATCACCATATGGTCGAGGCTAGCCTGGGCTACATAGTGAGTTTAAAACCAGTCTGAACTACAAAGTGAGACCCTGTCTCAAAAAGTAGAAAAAAAAAATTAATAGCCATTCTTTGGGCTCAATATAGCTTTACTTTCTAGAATTTTTCAGTTTACATTTAAATGTGTAATTCTTGCAAATTCAGTGCAACTGTCCTCCACACTAGGTTCAGGTTCTCCTCTTTAATGCTGAGTGAGTTGATATATCTTAATAATCTCCAACTGTGTTATCTTCCCCTAGGTGCAATCTTGTATTTCACAAGGCTAATGCTCTTAATGTACATACCTACTGGAAACATTTTTTTAATCACATTTTAAAATTTTTGTTTGTTAAAAGAGTCAATTTCTAAATTTGTTGTTCATTTCTTTTGTCTGTTTTTATAAGCATCAAGGAAAATGCTCTTCTTCCATTAGTTGACATTCCCCTTCCTTCCATTTTTCCTCTCCTAGTAACCAAAATTCTAGGTTGAAGGAATAGAAAGCATATCAGACAAAAAACAAATTTAGTACAGTATTTGCAAGATGTCTTCAAAATCATTGAACAATCAATTGCAAAATCAACAAACTAAACACTTGCCAAGATAGCATTATTTTTTCCAAAAAAAGTGTCCTTGTAGTTTTGAATCAGTAGAATGTGTTCAGAGAATCTTGCCCAACTAGATTTTGAAAAATATGGCACTCTGATAACAAAACTTTATTGTTTATTATTATCCTTACAATTAATAACATACTACAAAATCCATTTCCCATCTCCACTCCCAACTATGCATTACTGTGAATCATCAGTAAAATAATGTAAGAGGAAAACTTTGAAAAGAAGTTTGCAAAGGCCTTAAAGACAGCAATTTACATAGAATCAATTATTTTTGCTAATTATATATAATTCTTATTCATTAACATATATCTCTAAGGATTTCTTTTAGGCAATTTTATTAAATTGGTGTTACTATGAATCAATAAATTAATTAGTTGATTAATTTATATTTCCGAATAGCTCTGTCCCATCTTTTCCCCACCTGCACTCTTGCTCTTATATTTAATTATAAGGGAAAGAAGTCTGGCACTACCTTCAAGACAAAGAATTGGGAAAAATCGTGAAAAGTAATTGGTTTAAGGGGGTGCGTGGTCTTAAAGGCTTAGGGCCTAAACGAGCCACATAAGATTAGCACCGTATCCCTCCTTCCCTTTACTGAAAGTCGTGCCAAACTCTCTCCTTTCCATCTATTAAACACGGTTGCTTATCAGAGCGAGTTAAGAGCTACTGGTTCTTTTACCTTCCTGGTGGATCACAGGCTCTTTGAGGAGTGGCATAAAATCTTTAGTGCTTTCCCATGGCCTAGAATAGGCTGCACAACTGGTATACACAAATTTGAAATGATTAATAAATAAATAGCCTATATAAAAAGGGAGAGAAGCTTCATTAGACATAAATGCCCTGTTTTTCTCTCTGCTTCTTGCTTTCTCTCAGCTGTTATAAGGCATTAGTGATAAAAACAAAAGCCAGTTATATAGCGTCAAGAGAAGTGGGGCTCCATAAACTCTAATAAACAAATAAATATCTAAACGGTTCTGGCGAAATCATTCAGGATGTTTGGAAGGTGCTTTGCAGCCATATCAAGGCGTGGAACAACATGTGAGTTGGAAGTGGAAGTTGAGTGTGAAATAACAGGCTGTCCACATAGGGAGATAAAGTCTCCTGTAAGACTTTGCTGTAAGTGACAAACCGGTGCCTCCGAAATGGGTTCCTAGGACCATTAACAAAACTGGAACGGGTGGTGGATGGGAGAGTATCCAGAATGCTTTCAAGAAGCGAAGCCATGTGGAAGCAGCAAAGCAAAAGTCCAAGACTCCACAAAGGGGGCGAGAGAAGAAAATTTTTAAATGTTTTCGCCTGCCGGGGGCAGACAGGCCAGCCGGGATGAGATTCAGAGCGGAGTGATTCCGGGAGCGGGTGCCAGGTGCGGGGTGGGCCGGGGAGCACAGGCGGTTAACAGCCCAGCAAGTTGTCTCTCCGAGGCTTACCTGGCGGGGCGGGGCGGGGCGGGGCGGGCTTTAAACCTAGTCCCGGCTGTCGGTCTAATGGGACCGGACAGCTGTCGCCTGACCGCATCGCCTTGGATCGGGCACCTCACTCCCGAACCTTGGCAGGCCCTGCTGGGTAGGGTCGACTCTCAGTGTGGGTACTGGGTTCCTCGCGCGGACCGCGCGCGGTCATGGTGCAGGGCACGGTCCTGCAGTTCCCGCCCGAGTCGTTTTATTCCCCTCCACTCGCCCTGGTGCCCGCCCCGCAGGGTGCCCGAGTCCTCCGCTCAGCGCCGTGCACGGGGAAGCTCTGCCCGGCGCCGCCCGAGGCGCACAGAGTTGGCGGTTCGCGCCGCAGGACAGTTGCAAACTCCTGGCCAGCGACCGGCCCGCGCACTCCTCACCCAACCCCAGCCCGCTCTCCTCGCCCCGCCGCCTCCGCTCTTCGGTTTTAGGATCTTTTCCTTAAGAGTTTGCATAAATCCGCTGTCTGTAATCTGTTCCGTTGGAAATGATCCGGTGGTTTTTCTACTTATTTGAAAGTAGACAGCAGAAAATGCCAATAGCGGGGTGGGGGAAGAGGGAGGAGTGTGCGTGTGTGTGCGCGCGTGTGTGTGCGCGCGTGTGTGTAAGGGGGAGGGGGCTTCCCGCTCTCGGAGGACAGACAGAATGATACATACTGTCATTAACAGTTTTGACCCACCCAGACCCCACCCTTTGGTTGAATCCATCACACGGTCCTTACAAAGGGGTAGCGCTGTCACACTGCTTGCCCTGTTCCCGGGGCTCCCGGGCTGGCTTAATGAGGTGCACCCAGCCGGGGCTATTGTGAGGAGCGAAGGAGGCAGCAGCGAGACGGCCGCGTCCGAGCGGCGACTGGCACAGCTCGGCTGCAGCCGCCCTGCAGCCGCAGCTAACCCCAGACCGCCGGTAGACAGATGCCTCTGAGAGTGTCTTCCCGGAGGAACCCACCGGGCGAGGAAGACGGTGGCGGGGCTAAAGAACTTAGATGAGCTTTGCTGTCCTGCAGTGGAGCTGGCTGGAGGCAGCGCAGTCACTCGGGTAAAACGCTGGGGTGCTGGGGGCGGGGGTGGCCTCGGTGGTTTAAAGCCCTTCTTCGGTCAAAAGGCGGCTTGGATCAATTTTCCCTCCAACCACTCAACTCTCCTTGTTACCTTTTGTTTTGTTAGCTTGGCTTTTTCCACCCCCTCCCCCTTCCCGGTCTGGTGTGAACCTTGCGTCTCGCTTTGGGGTTTGATTGTGCATTTAAATGTAATTCTGATTGGTGAATGTTCTCTCCTTTTTGTTGTGATTACTAGAGATACTTTAGTCCTGCCTTCCCAGTTCTGCGCCCTGAACAAGCAGTTTTGAAAAATTAAGTGCAAAAAGCATGACAAAGCAATATGAGGTTGCCGTGGTAAGTGAACTTTTAAACCAAAAATTACCAATTGTTGTTAGCTCGGTCTATGGGTGGGTTAAAGGACTCCTTACACATAAAAGGTTGGGGGCTGGGAAGAGGGGATGATTGGACAGACGATAGTACTTCTGATTTTGTTTTTCTCTTTACTGTGGTCATTAGGCAAGTTCTGTGCTTGTCTATTTGAGACTATTGGGATGGTAATGGACTTGGTGCATTTAAAGTGGGTGAGAGCTGGCAGTTAATAGTAGAGAGGTGCAGGGCGGGGAGTCCAGCGAACTAGGTTATTGTTTGGTTTCAGAAGAACGGTGCAGCTCTGACTTGTGAACTTGGAAGAGTAGCTGGGTCGTTCCTGATGAAAATTCTAAAGGAGAAAAGGAACAATGGGGTCACCCTCAGGCAGTACAGCGATCTCTGTGCCCTCACCTGCACAGTTAACCTTCCCCCCTTCTTCCTCAAACTTCCTCAGGTAGCAACTGCAGAAGCCCTTCATTCTTACACGAAGGTTAAATGCTGATTTATGACCAAATAATACATTTGGAAGATGATAGTCTTAAAAGATTTAAAGAGGAATTGCGTAGTACTTTCCTTACTACTGCCATTTTCTCTGCTCTATCCCTTTTTAAAGTAAATTGAACAGATTCATTTAAGAGTCCTTCTTCAGCAGCCTTTGAAAATTTATTTTATTTGTTTTAAAATAGGAGGTATATTCCGGGGAAGGATTACTGAGTTTTACTTTTTTATCTCATTCGTTTTCTAAGAACAGCTATCCAGTAAAGTATTTCTTGCAAAGTGACTGATGCAAAGTTTGGTGAAAGACTTAACTTTTGTTCTGGACATTCTTAAATTTTTTGGCCAGATTTGCACTTTTTAAAAAAATCTAGTAGTGTTCAGCAGTCCTAAAACTTTTTCTTTTTGTGACTCTAGTTGCTTTTTAACTTATTCAGGGCTGTTGCTATGGAGATGACTGGGATGCCCTATATTGTTTTGGACCTGCACATTCTTTGATGAACAGAGTACATCTAAGTTTTCAAATTTGAAGGGTTAGAAACAAAAATGTCCCCTGAAAGGAATTTGTTCTCGTTTTGTTGAGCCTATTATAATCTCTACGCATGTAGATATGCTTGCATGTGCCTGCATTTCTCAAAACCTATTCTGAAATATTTTTGAGCAATTATAAACTTCCTATGGTCAAAAGAAACATAAAAAATTTTAGACTGTGCAGTATTGCGATAGAAATTAATGCATTTTATTTGGCGTTTTATTTTGATAGCTTATTTTAACTGACTTTTTGACTATTCTACACAAAGTTGTCACTCAGTAACTACCACAGCAGCTTATCACAGAAAAGTGATACCTTAAAAGTCAGCATCCAAAATCATCAGTATTGCTCTTAGTCTTACTATTTGCAGTTATCATTCTTAAGAATGTTTTCAGTTTCAGAGCTTCAAAACCAAATGACCAACTAAATTACTGTTCTGTTGGTAAAAGAGGAATCAGTTCAGTAAAACTTGTGAAAAGAAAATCTCAGAAAATTTTGGATTAGAATATAATATTGTATATATTTTTATTAGTAAGCCTTTCATTAGGATACTTTTCTTTGGTGTCAATATTAGAACTCAGATAGTCACCTAACAATGTTCTCAATTGTGTAATTCACTTTGGACCATACTTCCAAACAGCCATAGCTATTTAAATTTATAATTAATCTTGAACTATCTGGAGGTTTCAAATAAACATCTTGAACTATATTTATATACATAGTATTAAAGAAAGAACTTAGTAGCTACTACTGCCTGTATAGATAATTATAAGTAAATATATGACTTGTATAGATTACTTTGACACTTTGAGAAAAATATCTCTACCCAGTTAAGTCATACTCAATATCAAATAAGCACTCAACTTTACTCTAGTTTTCACTTACACATTATAAATACTGTTTCAGTTGAAGATGCTCAAAAAAGTTGTTATTTAAAATAAGTTAAGTAATTGAAAATTATCTCCTAAATAATAATAGTGTATGTGGTTTAATTTCTTTTATATTCCTGATGCTTTTCCTTACTAATATCATAATTCTTTGCCAATTTTTAGGTTACCAAATATTTTCAATGTGGAAATTTCTTCATGTAAGAATGTAATATTGTAATCAAAATTCCTTCTGGAAAATCCAAATCTTTTGCATTTATCTTTTTATGCAGAAAATATATCTATTTGTTTCTTACTGGCACATTAGGAATGCTGTCACCATGTCCTGATGTGTTCACTGACTCTCAGCCCAATAGAATTAATATTACAAATAAGATTATAATGTTCATAAGAGCAACATTCTAAGTGTGCAACAAAATTCTAAGTTTTCAGCAAAATTGGTACTCTCATAGAAATATTCATGGCTTCCTATAACATTGACTTGCTTTGAGTAAATAGACAATTGTAATAAAGGAGAAATGTAGGTGAGCGATAGTGATTAGGGGTGGGGCACAACCACGTTACCTAATATTACATTGCAGGTTTGACCACATCTAGGATATGAGATACCCAAGAGCAAAGAAGCAAAACAAGGAATGGCTGCAGTAATACTGTAATTTTTAAAGTGTAAAAATAACCTTCCTTTATTACTTTAATTAAAGTAACTTTCATTTATTGCTTATTATTAAATAACTAAATACCACTATTAAATAACTTTCATTTATTACTTTAATTGGTGTTAAATTTCATGTGCATACATCATCTAAAACAGCTAAGAAGTTAACTTCAGTAGATAACACCTGTCTACCTGACAAACTCTAGGTATGTGGGTGCTTTCTTTACGTTATCTAAGTTTACTTCAGTTAATCTTCAAAACACTAGGCAGCAAACAGGTTTATTTTGCCAGGAAATTAAGAAGTTGCGGTTAGATAGCTCATAAACCATTAAATGAGGATTCAAGTAAAAAATCTGTCTGACTACAAAGCTGGGCCCTAAATTAAACAAATTGAGAATCAAATAACGGAAAAATGAAAATTTACTAGATTTTTAAAAATCTTCCACATAAAATTCATTTTCACAAATTCTGATTACCTGTTAATCTTGGCACTTTGTATGATGCAACATTCTTAAAAGAAAAAATCTTACTCAAACATCCCTAACTACATCCCCAAATTGAGTTTGAATTTGGATTGAGTTTGGGCACTTTACCTGGGTTGGCTGATTGTTTCTCTTTTAGGACATTTAATTATGGAGAAGTCCATGTAGTCCTTATGCCACAAAAAAAGAAAAAAAAGAAAAGAAAAAGAAAAAAAGGGAGAGAGAGAGAGGGGAAGATTAACTCAATTGTAATGATAAAAGTATCTTTAAATACCAACAATGCCTATTTAGTAAAAGGAAGTCTAAAGGCAAACCCAGGTTTCCTTAAAATTGACTAAAATAAGCAGATTGATTTTTTAATTTTACCAATTTAATAGGATATAATTTTCATTTTAAAACCTTCAAAAATTTGGTTATGCTTTTATTTCCTAATAATAAATTATATGACTTGTATAGGTAATAAAAATTTCATATTTTTGCCATAACACTTATTTTCTAAGTTAACATTTAATTTGATATAGTCAATTAGCCTCTACTCTGATCATTCAGTGATTGAGAGCTCTCCATTATTTCAACACCCTCCTTTGGTGAACTAAAAGAAACATAAAGATAAAAAATGATACAGAAAAATGATACATATAGGCCAGTCTATATTACATATTCCAATGGAGTCCCATTATATAATTCCTTTTCAAAGATTAAAAATAATAGACTTCAAGTATTAGGAAAACAGCTTTTTCCTTTAAAATGCCCTGTTGCTTTTTTTTTTTTTTTTTTTTTTTTTTAATAAATAAAACCTGACCAAACCAACTGGGACAAAGATACTATACTTGCTCCCATTTGTTTTATTTATTATTTTAGGTTCAATAAAGTGGAGATATTAAGATTTTTAAGTCAATCAAGTCACCCCAAATACCAAAGAAAAAAAGTTTAAGGATATATTTACATTTAAGAGAAAACTGCTCAATATTTCACTCTGACCTGAGGAAAATGAAAGCACTCAGAATAACTCTACCTGCATATTATGCATTAAATGGTCTCCTAAATTGTTTTTTGTAAATTTTTAATCTGAGTTACTTTTTTAAAAATGCAGAAAGCTTATATATGGAAAGAATATTTGAATTAATAATCTTATGTGAAGAACTTCTTAAAAAGTTGGATCATCCATTTTGTTTTAGATTTTTATAAAATTAAATCATCCAGAGTTGCCATATTTAAGCCATATTACTATGACAGTGCTAATAGTTTTTTTTTTTTAAAGTCAGATAATTTTAAATTTTTATAAACCATGATGTAAGGGGGAATATTGTGGTGCTTAAGTGTTAAGTCCCACAGTGATTCACATACAACTCAATTCAACTTCACTTTGGCCTTGGAACCAATTCCTTGAAAGACCAAATTTACCCCCAAGAGACTAATTTTAAACCAGGTATTGTGTCACATGCCTGTAATCCCAGTACTCAGGAATCTGAGGCAGGAGAATTGTAATAGCTGAAGGCCAGTCTATATTGCATAGTATACTCCTCCCCCCAAAACAAGAAGAGACTAATTTTAATTTCTAGCTCATTATTAATAAATTCAGAATCAGTTTTTAATCAGTTAATAGAATGTTTATATAATTTTCTGTTTTATCTCTATTTGGATATTTATGCTATATAACTATTCTAAAATCAAATGACTATTGAGATAATTTTTTAAATTCAAATTTATCAAAAATGCACAAATTTGTCTATATAGACTACACATAAATGTGCATGTAAAAAGTTATTGTTATACCAATATGAAGCAAAGTAAGAAAGTTATTAAAGCAGTTTTTCTTAAACTTCTAAGAATATGCCGAGTGTGGTGGCTAACAGCTATAATCCCAGCACTTGGGAGGCTGAGCCAGGAGGATAACCATGAGT
Source organism: Dasyprocta punctata (assembly GCA_004363535.1). Lineage (NCBI taxonomy): Eukaryota > Metazoa > Chordata > Mammalia > Rodentia > Dasyproctidae > Dasyprocta > Dasyprocta punctata. The sequence continues at coordinate 283,669 of RJWM01000088.1, read as the reverse complement.
TTAAGGCTAACCTGGGCTACAAAGTAAGTTCAAGGCTAGCCTGAATTAAATAATGAGACCCTGTCTCAAAAAACCAAAAAAGAAAAAGAGAAAGAAAAAAAAAAAAAGAATTTATGGGATAATTAATGTGCAAAATCGAATTGTAGCTAATAGTGAATTCATTATTAATTAAAAATGCAGTGTTTTGTGGTATAGGTCAATGGAGTCTATTTTCTATCTTCCCATTATTGCTTTCTTGTAACTCATACAAAATCATCTCACTTGAAAAATTAATAGGAAAAATAGACTATGTTTAAAGTAGGGCAAAAAAAACTCATAAAATGACCCTAAGACAGTCCTACATAGGTTCTAAAATCTTTCAAGATACGTACCTCAATTTACATATAAATGTTTTAAAATATGAAACCATTACATTTTGTGTTCATAAGTCATATGTTATAGACTTTCAAAATATAAAGAATTACCACTATCCTTTGTTAAATATAATGAGAGCTAAGATCGTTATAGAAATCTAGACTTGAATTTCTAATGTTTCAGTGCTTAATCCATCACTATTTCAACTGATAACTGTAGCAGGGACAGTATTGAACATATGTTTGATTTTTACCATGGATACCATAACATCCTGATGTGCCTTGGAGTACAAGTGAATGATATATTTCACTCTGCAAACACTGTGTGCTTACTAGGTCAGGCACAGCCTGAGAATGCTCTGCTAGAAAAGAAGCTGTGTTGTCAATTAATTCACAGTCTGTGTATGAGACAGACGTTAACAAATGGTTATACACAGTAAGATCACTGGTATCAGAAGTATGTACATAGTGCAGAAGAAGCTATCACCAGTATGCCTGCAACTGGCATTGGTATGGTACTAGTATTTTGGAAGCCTTCTTAGTGGAGGCAAGGTTTCGTTTGCATACTGACTTTTTGTTATTGTAGTTGTTTGCTTTCCATTTTGAAAAATACAGTAGTGGATATTCAGATAACATACAGAAATACAAAGTATATGTTTGTCTCATCTTTACATATTGGTATATACTTATGATGAAAGAGAACAAGTTTTCTATTTAGGATGCTAAGTTTTTCAAGATTCATTAGTGGAATTGCTCAAATACACTGCTTTTGACAACTGTGCACAGCCAGGAAAGCCTTTAACATATTGATTATTTTAGTGTTTTGTTACTAGTAACATAATGGATAAAAGGAAAGGCTCCATTTGTATTCTTCTATGATATGAAAATATTTTAAAATATGGAAGAGTGCTGCTGCTTACAACAGAGTATCAGCTTAAGCCATCTCACTGTTCAGTTATTGCTTTCACATTTGCAATGGAGAAAAGAAGTACAGTTAATCTGAATTTCTTATTTATCATTAATTTTCAACATTGATCAAACTGAAACCACCATGTTTTTCTTCTTAAACTCTCAAAGTTATAGTTTCACTCTGAAAACCCTTCTTTTCAGAGTGATCAGAACTTTGTGTGAACTCCATTATGCATTTTGCTCTCTGATACCTTAGCAATACAATTTAGCTGGTTCCCACTGGGATTCTCTCCTGGCAACAATTTTTCATTTCCCTGTGCTCATTTTTAGGAAAATCCTCTCATCATTGTTCTATGTATTATTTTATAGGAAGGAAGTATGTAAAATACTCTTGAACTCATTTTACTTGTGAGTTTGAATAGCGTTCAGATTAGAATGATTTCCCCAGAATTTTGTAGGCTTGCCCAATCCAGCTGTATATTTTATATGCTAATGTAAATTCTATTTTTGTTTCCCTTGGGGGTTTAAGTGATTATAATTGTTGCTCTTCAAAAGCCAAACAGATGATGATTGCTGCTTCAGGAGTATACCAAAAGAAACTGGCTTTCATTAAACCTGCTCATCCACTTCATAATTATCTCCATTTTATCTAGCTAAGAAGCAGGAAAAAATGGCAAAGTACAGTTCATTGAAGCCAGTTCAGTTATTTAAACATCGCTTTACTGAACTAGCAGGAGGTGTTAAAGTAGGGGTAATGTTTTCATTCTAACACTGATATGTAGCCAGTGGCCCAACTCAAGAGTTAGTGAGCATCACATGCCGGAGGCCACAGGGAACAGTGAGAGCTTTTGTGCTATTCTGATAGGAAGTCCTTTAGTGGTACAGTAAATAGTGCTGCAGTGACAACTATTCTTTTTGTTTGTTCTTCTTCCCATAAGTTCAAAATTGAGTTACCTGCCTAGTATCCACCAAGACTCAGAGATACTCTCTAAATGAAAAGGAAATTTCCTATAAAATAAGTAAAAGAGACATTGATAAATTCTAAATGGATGCCAAATCTTGAGACTGACAACTGGGGGGTCCCTATGATCTTATGAGCCTTGTGAACTGACTATGATGGGTCAGAAAGCAGATTCTTAAGGTGATTGACTTCCAAGAGGGAGAAAGTCCTCCCCATCTGAGTGACACAGTGGCTACTAAATTATCTGTTCCCCAGTTCTAGGATGGGTCGCATTGGAATATGTTTCTGACCAAACACATTGCTGGCTGTCCTGGTGGCACAGAATCCTTGAACTCTCACCCACGGGAGCAGAAAAGAGTGAGTCAACAGCTGTTCAAGCTTCCAGCTGTGAGAAAGTAATTCTCTGTTAGGTAAATAAAAGCCCTAAAAGGGCTTTCTCCTCCCTAAAATTTCAAAGAACCATGTTTTAGAAACCAACTACCTAAAGCTAGACTTAGATAAACATTATATTCACAAACAACAGGAAAAAAGGTTTTGTTTTTACTGTAGATTTTTATTTTCATGTTCCATGATAATCTAGCAAGTTTCAGGCATTTTCCCTTGGGTTTTATCATAAAGTTATTACTATACAACTGGATTTTACAACTTTTGGAGAATCATATTGAAAAACAGCTTATGCAACTAAAAAATTGAATACACTACAATGGAAAAAACCTTTTCAGTTCTTATGCTGCCACAATAAAAATATTTCTACTGTTCATAGGTGTACTTTTAGTTTAGCTTCACAATGATTCCATGAAGAAAGGCAAATGTGATCATTCGTTTCGTGTACAGAAACATATGAATTCAAAAACAGTTTGAAACCAGAATCTGAGCATATCAATCTCTTCCATCAACATCTTGACCTACCAAAGCTTGCTAATACATGATGTTGAATTATAACTAAACTGCAGTCATTCCTAAACCCTGAAGGTAAAATGTCTCCAGGGAATAATTGCTTTCCCCCTGAGATAATCTCTACAGTTTACATTCTTTTAGGTAATTTACATGTTTCATTCTTAAATCCAGGAGGCGGGTATGACCTATTTTCAAGAAATGCTAAATTAAAAACTATCTGGTTGTATGATAGCATTGGAATTCCTACGTACAGATATGCCAGGGTGTACATCACTCTGGTTTCCTACTGACAAGTCATTTAAAAGCCAGAAGTCTGAAGCCGGGCATGGTGGCGCATGCCTTTAATCCCAGCACTCAGGAGGCTGAGGTAGGCGGAGCATTGTGAGTTTGAGGCCCACTTGGGCTACAATGCGAGCGCAAGGCTGGCCTGAGCTACACAGGGCGACCCTGCCTCAAAAAACCAGGGCTGGGAGTTTGGCTCAGCGGCTTACGTGCTTGTCAGGCAGGCACGGGGCTGGGAGTTTGGCTCAGTGCCTTAAGCGCCTGCCCTGGCAGGCGCGAGGTTGTGAGTTCAATCCCCGGTGCCGCAAAAAAAAAAAAAAAAAAAAAAACAAAAAAA